>JAULBX010028592.1:0-27772 GCA_032358255.1 Heterotrichella gracilis
GGCGCCGCATGTGCAAGACTGACTGCTAATCTGGCTATTTTGCTGGAATGCATGTAACTAACTAACTAACTAACATGTAGCGCTGTGTGTCATTGGCTGTCTCCTGTGTGCCTGATGATCCACCTGGTCAACCCTCCAGCGGCGGCCACACTGGAGCATCGCTGCAGTATGCATACAGGTGCACGCCATCCTTGCGCACCGCATCAGGCATGGCATACAGCACACAGGCGTGCTCCATCCACTGGGGTACGTCCGGTGTTGAAGCCAAGCACTGCCGCGCCACTGACTCTAGCATTTGTGCCCCAGCGTCCAATGGCCAGGTGGCAAATATTGACCAGGGCATTGACCAGGACAGGGCGTTTTTGGGGCAGGTGCAGCTAACCTGTCAGGCAGCCTCCTGGATACAAGACAGCATTGCGACAGGTATGTGATGGCCCTTTGCCCCATGGGCACTTGACGCAGTTTGGAAAGTGGTGCATTTTGGCGGCCTATATAGTCAGTCAGTTAGTTAGTGCATTCTAGCAATACAGCCAGATTAGCAGTCAGTCTTGCACATGCGGCGCCACGCAGCTCTGTCCTGGCACTGTTTGAACCATCTATTGATCCCACGCAACTTGAGGTCCTGCTGGAGAAGGTCAGCCAATGTGGCCCTTGGCTTACCTACCGCCTTTGCCCCCTCTACCCTACCAAACACCTCTATCATGCATGCATATGTACAAACTGGCATTTAGGACCAAACTGCTTAGCGCCGCATGTGCAAGGCTGCCTGCTTACCTAGCCTATTGCTGGATGCATGCAAACCAGTCACTAAATAACTATATAATGCATGTTCCTCCATCATCGTCTGAGAGCCAATGAATGACAATAAATGCATTGAAGGGGCACGTTTAGCTGGTTGGCTGCGCTGTACTTCAAACCATTTGTCTTGTCCCTGCAGCCAGTTTGGTTTGTCCTTGCAGCTCATCCCAGTGGCCTGGATTGGCTAGACCCGGAGTTGGTGTCGACGACCCTGTTCCCTGCCTTCCACCAGGAGCTGCTGCTTGACCCACACGCAATCGCAGAAATGCGAGATGTGGCATGCCAACAAAATGCCACCACAATCAGGACATGCAGGTGCGCGTACATAGCATTGCATTTCATCACATTGCATTCCATCCCACATCCACATCACACATTGGATAACCTGGGGTACCATGTAAGGAATAAAAATATGTATGATGTAAAAAATTAAAAAAATAAGTCAAGCTACATCTGGCTACTTGAAAAAAGTGGAAAAAATATATATGATGATTAAAACAAAAGGAAAAACTGTTTCACCTACTCGTCCAGCTTTGTAGGTGGTTGGCCATGCAGGCCAGTAATCAAGTTGCATCTTTGGGATCTGCAGGTGGCTGGCCAGTGCGGGTGTGATGGATGCGGCGGCTTCGCTGACGGTGATGCTGGCGGACAAGGTGGCGCATGGGGACGCGAGGGGGTTCCTCGTCCAATGCATGGAGTGCATCACAAAAGGACTACTCCCCCTGCTGTACATCTTTGTATGCTGCTGGCCACAGGTGCGAGGGCCATTATCAAGATCTAATTGGGTACATATACCACAAATTTAGAGTAACGAGGTTGCCAGGAATACCAACAAGCCTGCGCTCATAGATTCTGTGCAGGCCCTTGGGATGCGAATCCAGTGTTTTGGTAACTGCCACGCAATTCACTGCGAGGGAGGTTTTTCTGTTCACGTAATGTAATGTGACGTAACATAACAATGGGGACCGCTATGCCACAGTGAATGATGGGCAGCCCACTGCACTCCCTTGCACTGCTCGTGATATCAAAGCAATCTCAACAGTGCACGTTTAATAACGCTTGCAGCATACTTTTTACAGCCTCAAGGCAACTCCCTACTGTGCGCTTTGAATAGCCAGTCACAAACTCCCATGCAGTACAGCTAAGCCAACATTTTTTCTGGGAGAACTTGCGCCACCCAGCTCTTTCTACAAGCCATTTCTACACGGATCTAGGGTAATTAGGGCAATCGTCGATGTGACTCTTGAGTGCTGACACAAACCCTCCACAGAAACATGCATTTTGGGATGCGGTGATCATCCATATAGCCATAGCCAGCAGTCTTCCATGGATGGATTGTTTGCACTTCTACTGCAGCTATGTGTGTGATTTGACCATGTCACCCTACACAACGCTCTCATTCAAAATTCTAGATGACACAACCAACCTGTCACTTTGCAGGAAAATGAAGCTCTGGTGGGCAGGCACCCCCGACTGCTGCCCACAGTCTACGCCTTGCCACGCACCTTTGCTGCCGGCGAGCATCAGACCGGACAAAACAGTTGCTACTCGGCCACAAGTCGCCTGGTCAGCGACATCGCACGCCTGTGCCGAGTGCCAGTGATGGGTGTGGAGGCAATGCAATTTGCGTGCGAACAAAACCCCTGCATCACAGTGATAGCACAAGTGTTGGTGGTGGGGTCAGTGGCCCGCAACGAGGCGAGGTTGCGCATACCCGGCGCCAACCCGCGGGTGGAACACGCACATGCGCTGGCGGTGGCCTTGCCTTATTTGGTGGTGCGCGTAACCTATGATGGTGCTCTTAGGCTGGTCCGGGCAGATGAGGAGCCAGCTCTGGTGATGGCTGAGGCGCTGCGGGCGGTGCTTCAAATGTACCTGGACGGGCAGGTGGCGGAGCGGGTGGTGGAGGTGCGAGCCATGGGCGGGTGAAGGGGCGAGGTATTGGCTTGGGTGCTGTGCGGGAATGTCAACCTGGGTGGGAATGGGTGTTGAGAAGAGAAGATCTGATCTGCCTGACATGGGTTCCAATCCAACATGGCGTTGTGTGCAACGCAGCAGTTCATCAACACGCCCCGCTTGCTCAATGCAGACCAGGGTCCTGGCACCAAACTGGGCCAAGCTCTTGGAATCATTCAAGAATTGCAATGCAACCAGCAACAAGCTCCCCATCCTTGTCTGCTGCTTCTTTGCCCGTATCCTCCACGCCGCGCTGCTTGTGCGCACCTCACCTGCAGGCGCGGCAGCTCAATCCGCCTGCCCCACCACGCCGCTGGCCCGCCTCATGCACCGCGCAGGCTTCACGCGCCTCATCGGGAGCATCCTGGGCAGCAGGTGAGCACGGTGCTGCTCAATGGTGCAGCCAGATTAGCAGTCAGCCTTGCAAAATTGGCGTAAAGCATTGCTCCTCACTGCGGCGCAAAGTCTGTGGCTTGCTGTGCAGGAATGCCCTTGACCACGATTTGTCTACCATGCACATGTACCTTTGCACAGTTTCACAGTGGGTGCCACGCCTCTCCCCGTCAGAGTGGTCCTGCCTGTCCCCCTCCCCTCCCGCCACCCTGGGCCAGCTTGCAGAGCATTGCCTGTGGGACATGGTGGTGGAGGGGGATGTGGAGGCGGCGCAGGGGGTGTACCATGACGCAAGCACTATGGCTGCGGCACTCAGGTGGGTGTAGGGGTGGATGGGGCAATGGGGTACCTGGTGGGTGTAGCAAGCAGAGTGGGGGCCGCAGAGCATGGGGGGTAGTTTGAAGCATGTGCCATGTTTGAGATTCTCTGGTCAACGTAAGTTGCACCTGTGCAATGTGCAATGGACCCACACGCGCATCTAGATCTGCAATGCAGCCAGAGTAACTTCAGGATATGGCCGTGCAGCGACGCGCACTGGAGGTCTATGCAATCTCATGCGCATTGGCGTGGTACAGAGCTGCTAAGCTCGAGCTTGTAAGCCCAGCTCTGAGCTCCTGCTGTGATCCTGCCTGTTGCAATTCTGTGTCTAGTACTACCTCAGTGATGTGTCCACCACTAATGACACAGCGGATCCTGCGGCAGGAATACAGCAATGTATTGCAACTTGTTCACCCACATCTTCCACTATATTCGGTTTTGGTGCGTTTGGTAGGATGCACCCACCCACAGTGGCCACACACAACCTCTTGACATATCCACCCATGTACACTTTATAATGCCCTATGCCCACTGTTCCTTCCATGTACCTCATCGTACACATCACATATCATAACACACCCACCCATGCGCTCCTCCCAGGTACCTGCTGCGCCGATCAGAGAGCCAGCTCCGCCCCAACCTGTGGCACATGTGGGCAGCCCTGAGCCGGGTGATACAGCTGGCAAAGGGGGAGGCAGGTGCGCGCAGTGCACCCTGGAGAGAATGGGATTGTAAGGCAATAGAGCAGCATAAAAGACCTGATGATTGTCTCATGCATGGCGCGACAAACTGCGGGTTGGCTATTTTTTTGTTGCTGGCCATTGGTACAGGGGCATGTCTTTCTTGTACACGTGCGAGCTCGTGAGCTGCTGTTGGTACGCAGGCTCCCCTCCTCTGCCCCCACCTGGGCAGGTGCACGGTGAATGGCAGCTGGATGTGCGGGTGGACGCTACGCTGCCACCTGGCAATGTGGTGTGGGATCCAGCCGCTGCCACGTGGCGCATAGGCAGCACCTGGGAGCAGGAGGTGGGGGTACCTCATGGAGTATAAATGAAGAAATAGCCTCAAGTAAAGCTGGCATTTGTAACATTGATACCTTTGCATGAAGCCTTATAATGCGTGTATTTTACAAAAATGTTGACTGCACAATGGATGCCAAATGGAAGGTACAGCAGTGGCAGATAGAGCACTTCAGTCTGGACTTAAGTGCCGAGGGCAAAACCCTTTGATATCATAACAATATCTGACATTGTAAGCTGGGGTGCAAGGGGCAGTGCCATTGTATTGGGGATGTGCGCTACCCTTCTTGCCCTGTGTGCCTGCAGGCCGCCCGTGTGTGCCGGGTGATGCACCGCGCGTGCCACGAGCGATGGTCAGGCAGCAGTGGCCCCACCACCCACCACTTGGAGGTGGATCTGCCAGGTGGCGCCAGCTGCAGCGTGGTGGTGCACTGTGTGCGCTACGTGGACACCCCACCTGGGATGCGCGGGCTGGTGACCGCACTGGTCGCCACCAGGGAATGGAGCGAGATTGCAGCGGTAGGGCATTGCTGACTTATGCTGAATATTGCGGGTCCATGTGCTCCTTTGCAATGAAGTGGCACTAAAAAGTGGTGGCTGCTTGGGAGGTGCTGTGTGGCTATCCTGTGGCTGTACGGGTGTGGTTGCTTAGGGTTTCCTGTGGCTGTACGGGTGTGGTTGCTTAGGGTTTACCCTAAACCCTGAACCCCAAACTCTGTAGGAAATGTGCGATGGCTGTGTGGCTGTCCTGTGGCTGGTGGGTACCCCCATGTTTACAATGGCAGGGACATGGTATTCAGACAAGCTCTGGCTTTTGGACTAGGGTGAGGCATATGTATGATACCTTGTCTCACAGCTGAAATGCATCAAGCTGACCTATTTACCTTGGTATTCATACTTGTACAACCAACAAAATACTCACTCACCAATTGACTAGTTACCCCTGACCGCAGTGCCAGGAGCGGGTGCAAGACCATATGCCCCGCAAACACACTGCAATGGTGGTGCGCTGGGGTGACTGGCATGCAGGGGCAATGGAACCAGCGCCTGGTGGAAGTTCCCTCAGCATCCAATTGCAGGTGTTGGGGCACTTGTGCATCAGTGCTTAACATCCTCAGTGGACTCACATTGCTGGATGAAGCACGCCTGTGTGCTGTATGCTGCGCCTGATGCGGTGCACGAGGGTGGTGTGCACCTGTATGCCTACTGCAGCAATGCGCCAGTGTGGCTGCCACTGGAGGGCTCACCATGTGGATCATCAGGCACACAGGAGAAGGATGAAGATGGGCGCAAGCACCGGTCAAAGCGGCGCAAGTGCAGCGCATGCGGTGTTATGGGGGGGGATGGTGTGCAGCTGCGCAAGTGCGCCTGCGGCAAGACTCGCTATTGCAGCACTGCCTGCCAGAACCAGCATTGGCCGCAGCACAAGGCCATCTGCAAGGAGGCGCGGCTGGCGGCAAAGAACGCTGAGTAACGCAGCTTTGTTATTAAGGCAGGGCTTCTCTGTGTGGAATACTAGGGACAGGGTTCATGCCCAGTTGTTGCTATGTGGCCATCCCAGCCTGGTTGTACGAGGGAGTGTCCCTGCCCCGCCGCGGGCAAGTAGGTGTAAGGTAAATGACAACTTAGATGCAAAAAATTGTTGGGTTAACGATAGTAATGCGTCAACAGGTAATGATGGCAGGAACAGAATTTAGCCAGCTCTCACAGCTGTGCATGTTTATTGATAGTCATAGAACAACGATGGCCAAGGAGACTGCCCGTTTACTAAATAGGTAGGAGGGACTGCCAACAGCCAGTGTGGCAAAAGGGTGTAAAGCATGCAAAGCACAAGCCATCAACCATGCATGCTGTTAGGTCGGTAATATACCACCAGATTCTGAAACAACTTACACAGACTCTGAGTAAGCAAAGTGAAGTTCTAAGCAGACCAAAGATTCAACACTCAGTCTGGCAAATATCATTGGATATAATATCATTGGATACAATAATTGCGTCGTTTGTTTTTTGAAAGAAATTCTCTGTATGCTTCACAGCGCTGCACTCAAGAGGGGGTTTATTATGCCATATTATGAATGATTATTAATCATTCATGACGGCCAATGGCATGGGCATATCATGCATGAAAGCATTCTTGAACTTAATACCCTCGATTATCACTGTCAAACGGAACAACGTCCGACGATCGGCGACAAATAGCCTAATAGTATTATAGTTAAAGTACAGGTAGCCTATAAGATATCAGTTCACAACCTGCGATGCACTGCAACTTGGAAAGCAGTGACCATTCACAGCCTGTAAGTAACTCTGTGCTGCGCCAATATTGGCATTAAATGCCCCAACTTTGATTTCACTGGAATTCTCCGATGAAATATTTTCTTGCCAACTCCCCCACCCAACAAATCATGTTGCGTACACTTCCCAGTACTTGGTAAGGGTTCCCTGCAGGAATGTACAGCAGTCCTGGACCTGCTAATAATATAGATTATCTGCCTGCAGCACATGCACTGGCGACGCACAGAGCGGTTATCACAACAGTATTTCTGCAGACTCAACAGTTGGGATCAGTCCCATATGTTCCAGCCATACAGCAGCCCTGGTATACTGATCCAGGTACACAGACGCCATTCCGAAAATGCTGCGCAACTCCGCCCTCAAGCATTGCCATCCTTAAAAAGCCACTGGCAGCTGGGGCGGAGGGAGCACATGCATGTGTCTGTGTCCTGCACATCCTGGGCTCAAGCGATGCCATCCTTGAAGAAGCTGTCATATGTGGATGTGCCTGTGTCGTCAAGCAGCCCCAGGCCAATGAGGCGCCGCTCGCCGTAGTACTCCAGTGCCCCCAGGCGGGTCAGGCGGGACTCAAACCAGCGCAGCGCAGAGTCCAGGGCCTCCTTCTCACCCAGCCGGATCTGCATACACGGCATTGCTTTAAACAATAGTATACTGATGTTATCCTGGAAGAAATACAAAATTTCATACATTATTATTCTATATATAATTTTGTGCAGCTTCTTCTGAAGAACGGTGGGTGCACGATGCGCATGTGTACATAGTGGAACAAAGGCCGAATTTGGGAAGGTGAGGGCACAGGGCACGTTGCAAGGAGCCAAGGCTGCATGGACGAGGCACAGCCAATAGCCCCTGTGGCGAGGCTAATGGCATGCACATGCAGTACCCGCACACCTGATAAGATACTGGTGTTTTTGTGTGTTTAATATTCTTCCTAAGAAAGTACTACCACCTCCATGAACAAACCTCCTCTTCCCCGTCTGGTGCAAAGCGGTACCCAGTAGCCTACTGGCGGTAGGTGCAGCTCATGGGGATGCAATGATGAGCATGGTGACGCAACGTTGCAATGATGTACTCGTCAGCATGGTGACGCAATGAAGCAATGATGTGATGATGAGCATGGTGACGGGAAGGGCCAAATCCCCCCTCCTCTTCCCCTAGATCCTGCTCCCCCCATCCCTCCCACTCCCCACCTTGACCGCCATCGCCTTTCGCGACCCCCGCGCAAGCCCCCCCGCCAGCAGCGCCACGTCATCCTCTATGCTGGTGGGATACCCAGCCAGCGCTTCCGTGCATCCTTGGATCATGGCCTGGCACACGCACCGCTCGTTGTCCTCTGATAGGGGCTGCTGCATGTGGCCCCAGGCGTCGTTGCGGAACAGCGCTTCCAGCAGGAAGGCATCGGGGCCTGGGGAGGGAAGGGCGAAGAGTGAACAGGAGGGCCGATGCAACACGTTGGGTAGCTCATGCACATGCAGCTGGCACAACTTCGGCGCTGGATGCCCATTTTGCAGGCCCCACGCAATCCCCCACCCCACCTCCTCCCCACACACTTCCGCCTGATTTTCACCTTGTGTGTTCATGAGCCGCAGGAAAGCCAGCATGTCCACAGAGGGCTCAGACTCTGGCAGCAGCTGGAACTGCCAGCTGGCATCCAGCCCCGCCAGCTCAGCAATGTCTGCCTTGTCATCGAAGAAGCGCTCGGTCTCGGGGATGGCGAGGGCTAGCAGGAAGCCGCCCTGCACGAGTGGTGTGTGGGTATGGCGGTGATGATGGCGGTGGTGGGGTCCTTATATCATATTTGGTGGGATGCCATATTTGGTGGGATGCCATGTGACGTAAGCAATTTGTGTTACCATGTCTCCCTATATATACATCTGTCTGTGTTTTTCAACATTGCTGGTTATGGTGTGCCGCCTGTGTGGGGGCGTTTTGCTTCTTCCTTTCTTCTTCTTCTATACATCTAGGCATGCAGACATGGGTGCAAGCATTGGCCAGCAACAGTGGCCAGCCAGGCAACGGCGAGGATGGAAGATAGCAGCCTCCATCACAGCCAGGGATTCACATGCACCCTTGCACATACACCCTCTGCACATGGCCATGGTGGCTCACATGCACCCTTTACACATGTGTCCCTGTGCATGCACCACTAGGGTTTTCCTAGGGTTCCACAGGGTTCCACCCTTACCCTGCTTGCCCGCCCATCCACCACGCCGTAGTCCAGCAGCAGCTGCGAGTCCAGCTTGTCTGGCCCATAATCCATGGCCAGGACCTCACCGGCAGCTGCATCGCGCTCTGCCTCCATGGTCACCGCCATGCTCTTGCTGAACAGCCCCGTGCCCTTGACCTGCCACTGGCCCCCCTCGCCGCGCCGGTGCGACACCTGCTTGCGGCAAAAAGGGGTGCGTCACACGCATAATAGAGGACAGAAGCTGGTTCAAACTTGTCCCGACCTATATTGCGTAAGGGGAATATGCGTAGGGCACCAGGGCTTGCGTTGCACCCCACACTCTAGGGTTTAGGGTTTCTGTGTGTCGCACCAGGTCTGCGAGGGGCACCAGCGCCACCGCCTCGCCCTCCAGCGGTGGGTGCACGTGGGAGCGCACGGTGGCCACCGCCCACTGGAACCCTGGGAAAGTGTACAGCTCGGCCGGGAAGAGGTCTGGGTGCGAGGCAAACAGCCCCTGCTGGAGCTCAAGGTAGCGGGTCTCAAAGAACTGCCTGCGGGGATGGAAGGGGGTGCGTGTAAGATGCAAGGGAGTCAGAAAGAAGCCCATATGGACAAGGGGTTGGCAAAGGTGCTGGGAATTGGATGCGGCTCCGGGGTAGTCCAGCCTGGCTGGTACGTGAGGGTGGCCTCATGCTGGCTTACTGACGCAATCTGCACCACCCTGCCACAAAGCATGCTTTCTTCCCATGGAAGCGGAAACTGGGTTGGCAGCTACCTGTAGCCATACACCGACGTCAGCAGCTGCGTGCCCTGGAGCTCCGCCAGCTCAGCGTCTTCCCACTGCAGGGGCGTATCCACCTGCTCTGCCAGGGTGTCGATGTAGCCCTTCCACTGAGACTGCGGGTTGCTCTTCTCACGCAGCAGGAACAGGGAGACCTGAAGCCAGGGCTCCAGGTCCGCTACCAGGGGCCCGATTTCTGAAGCTGCCACTGTGGCTATGCTGATCCATAGGGAGTCTGGGATGGACAGCAACACCTCGCCTTTGGTGACGTCCCTGGTGTAGGTCAAGGCGAGGGAGCCATCCGACGCGACTGTGGGGACCACAGCAAGCTTGGAGAGGTCGATGTTTTGGGAGGCTAGCCAGGAGGCGAGGTCAGCTGGGGCGAGTGTGGAAGCTGCTGCGTGCACCACCGACGGCTGCTGTGCGCGTCTGGGGACAGGTTTGGTGGTGAAGGGACGGAAGGGCTGGAAGCTGGCGCCGCGGAGCTGCCTGACGGTGCCTGCAGGGGCACAGCTGTGCTGCAGCTTGACTGTCCTCATGGTGGGTTTGTGGCTGAGAGTGGTTACCTGGCACACATGGTACCGGAGCGGTTGCACAGCTGCAATAGCTGAACGCTAGGGAACACACGAAAGATACCGGTGTAAACAGCCACTGGTTGAATATCCACCTCGAGGGTCCCACTTTGTGGCTTTGAACACTCCCAATGCATGCATATCACTCTCGTGCCCGACTTGGTTTTCCCTAAGGCTTGCATCGCTGGTCCCAGCCCTCTATGGGGATCCCAGGGTGGGGTGGGTGGGGCAAATACTTCACGATTATGAGGTGGGGGTTGCCCGCCCCAGCGAGGTGGCAGTGTAAGATTATTATTCGTGTGCTTGCTTGTGCTGCTTGTACCCATTTGCCTTCTTGCTTGTGCTTGCGCTTGGGGGGAAGAATTGCTTATTTTATTTGTTTTTTGCTTACATGCCCAGCCCAACTTTGATGCGGGGTGTGGCACCACAACCCAAGATGGGCATACAGGGTATGCCGCGCAAGAAACACAGCCCAATTGCGCCGGAATTTTTTGCATTCACGCCTTAGCTGAGCACAATACGGTAGGTACAGTGCTGGCAGATTAACTCGCAGTCGCTGCAACCGCTCTAAGCTTTGGGCGGGCCCAAGACAGCGAGTTTTTGAAACTTTCAAACCTTTCCGATCCAGAAGCATCAATAAAGAACCTGCAAATCTTGTAATAATCTCGCAACTACCGTTTGCCAAAGAGCCATGGATGTGCTTCCCCACTTCTTGCAAAATTTGCCATAAAGAAAAACATGCTTAATCGGAGGTGCTTCCAACCTCGCACCTGTTTTACCTTAAGCTTCAATTACATTCAGGCTCTATTTCAACATTGCTGCCAACGCCCCAGGAAATGATATCCTGGACGGGAAAATTGGTGAGAATAGTTTCAGATTTTGTAGGGATTGATTTGTATTCCCACCATTCTGACCCATCATACTCGGCCCTTTCTAGCCACCAATTGTCTCCTACGATGCGAATGGTCCTATCAATGCATGCTGTACCGTAACCAGAATTGTAATAAATTCGGTAGGCATTGTCCATAAACGCCTCAATTGTTGTGGAAAAGTCACCAAATGCCACAAATCTGACATCAGTCGTTGTCAGTCCGTGTCGCTCCAACTCTTCGAGTGTCTCCTCTCCCAGGTTTTGCGGATATCAGGAGGCTTGCCACCCAGTATCAACATCACTTCGCGTATCGTCAGCGCAGCGAGCCACCTCCACGGCCTGCCGTGAATCCGTCCTCAATATCATTTCTGGGACTGCAGCAAGTGCAGCATGTTCAGCAAAGAGGGCTGTCTGGTTCAGCACTTTACCATTGTGAAAAGGATGCATCCATCTGGCAGATCCAAACTATGTATGATACCTATACTATAGCAATACTATAGTTTAGCTATAGCTAAACCTATGAAGAGCAGATATTTTCCAAGCTTAGACTGGCAATTTCCACAAATTTTCCTGCTAATTCCTGCTTTCCGAAGTATGGTCTATAGCAAATTTGGGCAAAGGACACTACAAAGTTAGCCCTCATCGTCGAGAGACTACTCTGCAGCCCCAACAGATTTTTAAGCAGGTTTGTTCTTTTGTGACTTCGTGATAGAGGCTTTCACGCTGTTACAATGTCATTAAAAATTACAGGCAATCTATCTTGACATTTAACAAATTTAAAATAAACAGCAAAATAAAAAACATGATTTGATGTTGACAGAGTTTTGTGGCATTCACGGCACTGCATTTTTGCAACGTTGAATTTGTGCAGAACGATTTGTCAATGACTTGAAGTGTGCTTTTCCCTCGCATCTGCCTTAGCTCAAGCGTCAGGCTCTATTTCAATATCCGACGACTCATCGTTCCAGAAAAAGGTATTGTCATCGCCGAATAACTCACTCACAGTCTCAGGTTTTGGAGGAAATGATTTGTATTCCCACCATTCTGACCCATCATACTCGGCCCTTTCTAACCACCACTATTTCCCCACAATATAGATGTCCCTTTCGATGAACTCTTTACCATAACTAGGGTTATAATTGATTCGATTGGCAATGCTCATAAACCTCTCAAATGTTGTGGACGAGCTACCAAATCTGACATATCTGACATCATTAGACGTGAGTCTGTGTTCCTCCAACTCTTCGAGAGTCTCCTTTCCCAGGTATTGCAAACGTTTCACAAATGTGGTGCGTGGGGAGGCTTTCCACTCAGTATCATCATCAGCTTTCAAACCGCCAGCGCACGGAGCCACCTCCAGTGCCTGTTGTGAATCCATCTTCAAGCTCATCACTGGGACTGCAGCAAGGGCAACTATTCAGCAGCTGTTTGGTTCAGCAATTTGAAAGGTTTTACCGTTCTGAAAAGGGTGGCAGCTCTACCATTTGCAGGTTGTTTTAGCAGCAATGCCACTTTGTGTTGCGGCAACACAAAGTCTGACAGTGCCAAAGGATGTCACATGTGCTCTCGAAGGGTAGAGCCAAATGCACAGTCCCACTTGCCCAGAAAGGACTCACCACATGTGTCATAGAACAGCATTTGGAGACCGGACATCACATTTGAACACCGACAAGTCAGACAACTCTAGAATCTAAATGTGTAATTTGACCCCAAAAACAAATGCTACATGGGTGCAGCTGAAACACCCATAGGAAAGAATCGGTATGGAAAATTGGATATCTACCTCTAAGAGATTACTATATTTAAAACACCTACATGAATATCACTTCAGTGCCCAGTGGTGTTTTTCCATCCTCAATTTTTTTTATATCCAATGGCATATTTTTAGCAGGCGTCGACAAAAATGAAAATAAGCCACGCTTGAGTACTGCATAGATGACAGGCTGCACAAGCGCGTTGAACAGGCGTAAAACGCATAGGTAACCTGTAGCCCAAAAGGCATTCCAACAACTTATTCTTTTTGTGGATATGTGATATCTATATCGCCAGTCATATGTGTGTGGTGGCAAGTTTGTCAAACTTTCAGACACGTGTGTACCCAATCAAGAAGAAGCAATAAATTACCTCCACGTGCTATGTATATTACCATGGTTACACAATTTGCTGTGCATCCCCACTTACAGCAAAGCTGCCACGGTACCTCTAGAATGGGTAAGGGAGTTTGGAGTAACCCAACAAACTTCCGTACCTACTCCAACAACATTGTGTGTTTGACGATCAGAAAATTGTTCAAGTGAAGGCTTTTGCCTCGCACCTGTCTTAGCTCAAGCTTCGGGTTCTATTTCAATACATTCTTCAGACCTACCGCCCCAGTAACCAATGAAATCATGGACAGACAGATCAGAGTCCGCGGTCACGGTTTCAAAATCAGACTTTGTAGGGATTGACTTGTATTCCCACAATTTTGACCATGGGCCATCATACTCGGCTCTTTCTAGCCACCAATTTTCTCCTACGATATAGATGCCCCTATCAATGCATTCTGCACCATAACTTGGGTAATAATTGATCCGATTGGCAAAGTTTATAAACTTCTGAAATGTTATGAACCCGTTATAGAACCCGACGAATTTGACATCATTAGACGTGAGTCCGTGTTCCTCCAACTCTTTGAGGGTTTCCTTCCCCAGGTTTCGCAAATGTGGGGAGGCTTTCCATTCAGTACTACTGATAGTATCAACATCAGTTCGCCTACCATCAGTGCAGGGAACCACCTCCAATGCCTGCTGTGAATCCATCCCCAAGCTCAAAGGTTCAGGTTTCAGCTCCTTCATCCAGATCCGGCTGTCATCCGAGCCTGCAATAGGCACCGCCCCGCCCCCAGGGTTGGTGGGAGTGGCGGCAGCAGTGGCGGGTGCACGGGCGCTTGGCTCCAGTGATGCTGCCATGGCCCCTGCATGCGGCGGCAGGGAGATACAACAATGGGGGTTTGCTGGCACAACAGTCTGGCATATTGCCTGGGAAGTAAAATGCGCTGCTGAAGGGTTTGGGGTTAATGATTAGGGGTTGGGCTTTAGGCGGTACAATGCAAAGACTGAGCAGTACGAAATGCTGTCGTGCCATGTAGGAGAGATACAAAGCATGTACATTAGTTGAAGATGTCTGAACCCTAACCCTAAACCCTAAATCATACCTTGACTTCTCCACTATATGGACCTACATGCAGGGCTCCGGCTCTCGGCAAATCGCCATGCATAGGTGCTGCATTCATACCCATCACCGCCCACCATCAACCAGCACTTTGCCACTCGTGTAGTTGTCCGTACGGTAGTCCAACAAGAAACCACTAGAGTTGCCATGCGGTACCACTAAAACTCAGCCACCAACACCAGGTCATCATGTCCTGCCAGCAACTCAGACAATGTGGTCCATAGCCATGTACACCACTTCCCATCGCCACATCCAGTAGTCACCCCTCACCATTCGCAGGTACCCAGCACCACCACCATCCCCTTGCACCATTTCAAATACTCATCACCACCCACCAGCACTCATCAACGCTGCTCTTGACACAGTCTACACCCAACCAGTCGCAGCACTCACCTGGCGCCATCAGCAGGCATTTGCGTCCATCCGGGTACAATATGATATCCCCCTCTTCCAGTGCAAAGCCCTCAGCAGGCAGACTGCTCTTCCCAATCAGCTTCCGCCACACAGTCACGCCTGCAAGGGTTTAGGGTTTAGGTATGGGTCCAGGTTTGCGAGGTCTGATGCACCCAAGCAGCTTCTGCCACAATTTAGTGGTCACAAGCAGCTATGGACAGGGCTACTGCAGCGCAATTATGATATACACAATACAATAGGGCTGGCTTGGCGCAACTCATGTATGGCAGGCTGCTAATCTGGCTGTACTGCTGATACACACAAAGAAAGGTACGGGTCCAACAGTCAAGCAATGCCATCGTGGATTTGGTTGTCTTGTATGCCCAAGGAGTGCATGTTTGCAGGCATGGCAATTACTAAGCCAATCACTACTGAGCTGGGTGACCCAGTATCGACTGGCCATCTACGTTTCCTTCATTGAGACCATGAATTAGACAGTTTTATGTGCTGCAAAATTTCAATTTCATGTTGGTTAGTTAGTTTTGGCTACGTGGCCAGTCCTTCTCCCTTTTCAAATGCCAACCCAAGGCATACACCCAATTTGCTATGCATGCCCTCACCTTGCACCTCGCCTGCCACCTGCAGTACCACTCCACTGTCCTGATGCACCAGCTCCAGTACGGTGGGCAAAGCTGGGCTTAACACAGGAAATACAAGCGCTTTTCAACGCTGTCTTTGCTCTCGAAAACGCGTCAAATAGCCGATGCGTAGTTTTATCAACTGGGTTTAGGGTTTAGGGTTGGCTGGAAGGGTTAGCTGACTATCACCCTGAACGTGGCTCCCTGGTAACGCAGGCCTATCCTCGCTGAGCATCAAGCTATACCCGAGGCTACGACCACTAGTAGCTACCTGCACCAAGTACACTGGGTTTGCATTCGTGCTGTGATCTATGGTGGTCGTTGCACTGCTACAGCTAGACACATGGTGAAAGGAGAGCAAGAAGGGTCAGGAGGGCGTACCTAGTAGGGCTTGAAGCGGGGCTGCTGCATGGGGTTGCGTGCTGGGGCGCGTCCATATCCTGGCTGCTGGATATGGAGCTGAAATTTAGCACGTGCTGCAGCATTCAAGTCCGCGCTTGTACCCACCATTCAGCACTGACACAGCGGCAGACACCCGCTGCAGTCTGTACTCTATCCGTGGGTTGTTCTCTGTCCCTGACGCGTCATCTTGAACCAACGAAGCTGCCTTTGTGACGAATAGGCTCCTTTCATGACGAGCGGTCTGGTTGCGGTGCAGAGCGCTAGCGTTGGCGAAAAAACTAGTGTGGTTCGCACGCCTGGTGGTGGGGCACGCTAGGCAAGCACGGATGGATGCGAGTCTCGGTGTGCATACCGAGAGAGCGGCAAGCTGCCGCGTCAGCAACATGGCTGCGGTTGGAAGGGCAACACAGGGCTGTCTAGACAAGGAACACCACTGCGAGAAAAAGCTAATAGAAAGCAAAACAGGTGGCAGCTGCACATATAATAATGCTAACGCCAACTTGGTGTTCGCTTGTGCCATAGCAGCGTCCAACCAGCTAGGGATAGTCAAGCAGCTCGACCTGGCTACCGGGAATTCTGCTGTTGCATGAGCAAGGGTTTAGGGTTATAGCCGGTTACCACTTAGGGTTTAGGGTTTCCTTTGTACAACTCTCGAGCGAGTCGACGGGGTACCTAAAGGGCACGCCGTGAGCAGGGAGACCTATCTTGCTGCAGCAGCACATTATTGATACTGCATACAGTTTGTCAGCTGTGCCTACCTATTTTTAGACCCATCCATACATACACAGGGTGCCACCAGTTGCCAGGGCCGAGCACCTTTGCCGCTGAACAAGCCCCCACACCCCAGCCTGCCAAAACCAGTTTCCCTGCGTAGCCAACACCTCCTGCTACCCGCCCTTCAGCGAGGCAGCACCACCACCCCCACACCCCTCCACTCCCCCATCACCCCCCACACCACCTGCAACCATGGGGGTCGGCGGGCCTATGGCCTTCCTCAACAAGAAGACATGGCACCCGGGGAGCGCCATGAACCAGGAGAAGGTGTGGAAAAAGGAGCAGGAGGCGGAAGCCGAGAAGAAAAAGGTGGACGAGCTGCGGAAGCAGCTGGAGTCTGAGCGCGCCAAGGAGGAGCTGCTCCATGTTGCGCAGGCGGCAGGCCACAAAGTGTGCGTGCAAGGGGTGGGGGCGGGCGGGGGTGGTGTGCTGGTATGTTTGTGCATGGTTTGCTGGTGGGTGTGAGACTGGGCGTAGAGGTGGGGGTGGAGACGCGCGGTGTTGGCTGTTGATGTGCATATGCATGCATATGGGGGGTGCCAAGGGCAGCAGGCCACAAAGTGTGCGTGCAAGGGGTGGGGACGGGTGGGGGTGGGGTGCTGGTTTCATGCATAGTTTTCTGGGGTGTGTGGGGTGGGACTGCGTGGGGTTTGCTTTCGGTGGGCATATGCATGCATATGGAGCGTTGTTTGCCTGTGTGCGCGCGTGGATGTACTCCAATCTGGCTGAGGCAGCGTGTGCGTGCAAAGGGTGCCAGGGGGTGGAGCTAGGTGCTGGTTTTGTGCACGGTGTGCCGGTGGGTGGAGACAGTGTGTGGAGGGTGGGGATGGAGGCGCAGGGTGGTGGCTTCCCAGGCCACTAAGTGTGCGTATGCATGCATATGAAGTGTTGAGCACAGGCGTGCACATGGGGCAGCAGCAGGGGCTCGGGCAGCAGGGCACACAGTGTGCGTCCAAGGGGTGACAGGGGTGTTGGTCATCAGCGATGGAAGGGGCGGTGTTGTTTTGCACAGGGTGTGCTGGTGTGCTGGTACAGCCGTGGCGTTGGTTTTAGTTTTGCATACGCTTGCACGTTCTCCCTGTTGGCTGCTGGTATAAACCGCTACTGCTCCCTATGCAAAACCACACTAAAAACCCTAACCCCAACTCTGCCACGTTTGGCCCCCCTCTCGCCAATTCTCATCGAGCTACCCTGGCCCCCAGCCGCAAGGGCTGGATATCCACAGTGTTGGGTACGGCATGGGCACCCTTTCCCTGCCCTCATCAGTCTTATTGGATTTCCCCCTTGCCCACAGCCGTGAGGAGCGCTTGGACTGGATGTACACGGGGTCCATGGCTGCCAAGACCGAGGCCGACAAGCGCAACGAGGAGGCGCTGCAGCCATTGGGGAACCCGCAGGCGGACAAGGCGACCAGCAGGGTAAGGAGCCCAGTATTGCAGTACCCTCACTAGTGTGGCGGAAAGCCTCAAAAGGGTTTGCATGTATATGCCAGCTACTGGAGCTGGCAGTGGACCGTCATTTTAAGAGGAACAGCATGGAATAAGTTGGGAACTTTATTAGTGTGGAATGGACATGACATATGCCTTGACGGATGCATGTATAACACACTGGAATGTTATGTGCACTAGCAGCTACCTTAGTGGGAGATGGAATTACACTCCTTCCTCTTCCTTGCGGCTTATCCGGGTGCACCTGGAATGGACATTACATATGCCATAAACGATGCATGTTCAGTGACCTGGAAAGGACATGCCATATGCCATAAACGATGCATGGTTGCTGTCCTGCTGTCGACCTCCAGCTGTGCGCACAGACCCTAATCTGGGGTATTTCCCCCACCGCAGGTTGAGAGCGTGACCCTCCTCCCCTCCTTCTACTCAGAGGACACCCCGCAGTCCGCCAATGAAACCTGGGCCAGGCTGCATGCGGACCCTCTGTTTGCGGTACGCGCATGGCTGCATGCATGACTGCATGCTTTACATTCATCGCCGTTGCATGTGATGGTTACCCCTTTGCACTCTAATACCTAGCAATTGATGTTACTTACTTGCCACACATCAAATGTTCTTGCATGGCTTTGACCTCTGCATCGCGTGCAACACGGGGACAATACATCCCCGGGATGGGATCATTGAGGAAGCAGCGCATGGGCATATGGACTGCATATCACTGTCTTCTGATGGGGCACTGTGCACTTACGGGTGCTGTTGGTACCGCACCCCGTCGTTGACGGTAGAGTGGTATGCATTGGGCTGACGTTGCCTTCTGCTGCATGTAGATCAAGCAGCAGGAGCTGACCGCGCGCAAGAAGATTGTGCACAACCCCGTCCAGATGATGCAGATCAAGGCGCAGGTGCAGCAGCTGAAGCACCTGGTGGCGCCACCTGGCGAGGGGGCCAAGCCCAAGAAGGAGAAGAAGGAGAAGAAGCACAAGAAGGAGAGGAAAGAGAAGAAGAAGCACAGGAAGGAGAAGGAGAGGGGAGCGGCCAAGCAGCGCAGCAGCAGCCCTGATTCATCTGGACCTGAGGAGGATTTGCCTGGACCACCTGCCAGGCATCACGCCAATGGCAGGGATGCAGCGCCCGGGTTGGGCCGTGCGATCGATGGCGGCCACAAGCATGCACATGACGGCGCGCGCAACGGGCACGACCGTGACAGGCCCCGCAAGCGCAGCCGCAGCCCGTCGCCGCCCCGCCGCCATCGCGACGGTGGCGCCGACGATCGCCATGATCGGCGCAGGAGGCCTAGCCGCAGCAGGTCGCCGGCGCGGCGCTCGGGGCGGGATGATGATGCTCGGGGCCATGACCGGGCGGTGCATGAGGATGGGCAGGAGGCGCGGCGGCGCAGCCGCAGCCGGTCGCCGCGGCGGCATGCCGGGGGGCGCGATGCCGCACCTGGGCGCCGAGAGGACGCCTCGGCACGGGATGGCGCGCCGCCGCGCCGGGACGACGCGTCAGCACAGGGCGCCAATGCGCAGTATGGGCTGGACTTGAACCACGCCCCAGAGGATGTGCGCAAGTATGACCGCAGGTGAGCAAGTCAAATATCCCAGCCCCAGCGCATTTACTGCTTTCCCTCCTGCATTCCCCCCCTGATCGCTTGCAACACCGATGCCCATCCTAGTTGAGCACTGCTTTCACCTGAGGACCCAGCGCACACTCCACACCACCCCTTCCTGCCCCGTCACCCATGCCCATTTCACCCACCCTTACCTCCCGGTCCCTTGTCCCCCCTGCAGCCAAGCCGCTGCCGACACCCGCCAGCGCTTGGAGGAGGCGGCCCGCACCAAGGAGGCGGAGCAGCGCGCCGCGGCCGCTGCGCGGCATCAGAAGCGCGACTATCGCCCCGGGCAGATGAGCGAGGAGGAGCGGCAGCGGCGGCTGGCGGAGATGATGGGCAACGCCGACGCGCACGACGCGGCGCGCAGCGTGCGGATGACTGCGGCGGCGGCCAAGGCGGAGCGCGAGGCGGGCGAAGGTGCGTGTGGCCAAAGAACCATACAATACGTTTTTATGATTTATTTTCTACATTTATAGTATATTGAAAGTAGAAAAAAATTTAACTGTAATTAGTAGTTATGATAAATGCTGGTTGCATACAGTGGGGGGAAGTCTGCAACTCCTTAGCTGTCTTATTGTCAATATAAATATAAATTAAATGGTGGTTGCAAGTGAGGCGTGGTGTAGTTAATAGGAGAGGTCTCCTGTACATGGTACTGGTGGTTTGTTACGAAGGTGGTCACGTCAGGTTGCCTGCGCTGGGGTATGTAGGATGCGTGCATATCAGAGTCCTGCAAATATTGAATACCTCTTGCCAAGATGGTACCTGGCAAGGCTGTGATATTTTTTGGTGGGTTCTGTGCAGGCCCCACTGATGTTGCGGAGTTTTCGCTCAAGGCGCACCAGCATGTGTTGAGCAATGCAGAAGGGGGAGACAAGCTGGAGGAGGCGGTGGGGAGGAGGCGGCACTACCAGCAGCGGGGGGACGGGGCAGGGTTCAAGCGCCAGTAGCTGCCGGATTCAGCCTGTGGGCTAAGCCTTGGGGCGGTGGAACATATTGGTGGTCCCAATCGTAAACCCAGTGCTAGCAGAGCTCAATTTTAGGCAACAAGAGGGTTTCGCAGCTTACATTGAATCTGACAGAAAGTTGTTGCAGTCATATAGTATAGTTCACGTGCTGACTGAGCTGACTGGGGGGTGGAGTTTATGGTGCTGACGAGGGTGCTTGTCGAGTCATCTAACAGGGGTATCGACAAGAGAGAAAGTGGCCTGTAATTAAAACTGCTGTTCGTTGCCAGTGGCTAGTAACCGCCAGTGGCACTGACGCAAGTTGCTGCTTGCCGCAAGGTGCTGACCTAAAAGAGTGCTTGCATTATGAGTAGATGTGCGTCAATATCAAAAGTGCATATGCCCCTGTGAAAAATCGTCATGACACCCATCTGAGTGGAAGGTCAGCAGTGGCACTCCCTAACGAGTGCAGTGGCACCAATGGGCAGTAGTCTGCAAAGAAGTGGAATGGGGTGCAAATGATGCCCAGGTGGACACATGGGCATTGGTGTGGGTTTCACTCGTCGGGGTGCACAAAGCACTGCCCTTCGCCAACCACCTCCTTCTCCAGCTTGCCTTTCAGCTCCAGCCACAGGCGGTTCAGGTGCCCCTTCTCTGCAGGCAGGCTGTCCAACCACGCAGCATCACCAAACACCAGCAGCGAAAAGTAGTCCCCCGGTGAACCCCTGCCCACAGCAAAGTTGGTCCCCTTCATCCACAGCTTCCCCGTGTCCATCAGAGCAGCACACCGAGCGACTGTCTTTGCGGGGAGGTAGCCCAGAAGCACCCCGCCTTTGCCGCAGACTTCAATTGCGTTGCGCTCATAGTTCATCCCGATGATGTGGGGGTTGTGGCGCAAGGTTAGGACCTGGCCCGAGGACTGAAGCATCTCCATGCCACACGCGTGTCTCCCATTGGGCCAAGTTCTGTATTTTCCCCTGTTGTCGCAGCTGAACTTGTGGCCAACCACCTCGCCAAGGGTTGATCCCAGGTAGGATGGGTGCTGCCCAGGGTTGCTGTAATCGTCCTCCAGCCTTTTCTCAGAGGTTTTGCACTTCCTTGGTTCCTTCTCAACATACTTCAATGGAACTGGCTCCCATTTTTCACAGATATCTCTGTTGCCCTTCGCTGCTGGAGTCATAGGCAGCATGGTAGGTGGGCAATGCCACGAGATGGGGGCGATGAGGTGGTTGCCTGCTGCAAGCTGACAAGGTCCACACAACCATCTGGTTACATTTAGGGCAGTTATTAGTGTTGTCGGCACTGAAACCATACCTTAGCGTGGCATTTGAACCTGGCTAAGCAGTTGGTGTCAGAGCACAAGCACGCCTTAAGTGGGCAGCCAGGCCCTACTAAGAGATAACTGTTAGAGAAACGCTTCGTTGGTTGATAGCGATACAGACAGAATGGCCTAGCCGATTTGTAGGTCCTGTCACTGTTTGACTGAAAGTTCTACTGGGCACTGTTGCACTGAAGGTGTACAGACAAATTAAAAGACAGTTGATCTCATGCATGTCGCCCCACCGTCGCTTGCGCACAAAAGCGCCGTGTGCATCGTACCACCCAAGTCGGTGTGGGATGCAATACAACGTATCAGGGTTTTTAAAGACAAGGGCTTTGTGCGGTGGCCTCCACACTTGAACCTTTTGTATCCTTTCTGGGAGGACAGAGGCGAAAACCTTGCAACTGCCGCAGAAAGGATCAGGCTAGCTGTGACGGCCGTTCCAGTGTTTGAGGTAATTCATCGAGCTATTGGGTATGTTTGTGCAGTGCGACGGAAGCCATGACGTCCATTGCCCTGATAGTCGCCCCATGTGCTTGCATTGTACGATGCATGCATGCATATGCATGTGTTAGTTACGCATGCTTCCAACTGAGTTCACGTTGCGCTGTTCTAGGTCCGCTACCTATATTAACTTGACTGTTTCAAAAGATAAATAGTGCAAAACCTTTGCTTGAGCGCTTCCCTTCCCATCTTGTCACATATGCATGCATAACATTCATAGCACATATTAGGACGTTTGCCAGGAGACTCTCCCTATTAACCACTTATTATTTTACAGTATCAACTGCTGCAGGTAAACCTATCGACATTCAGTTTCTTCGACCACGGCAACAGCTGCACCCTATGGTTGCACCCTAGCTCGTCAGGTACCGTACTCCCACTGCTGGGTTGCTGCCGCCACTGTGCACTACCACCACTGTGCACCAGTACCTCACACTGCTTCACTACATCGCTCCCACCATTGTTGATCCCAGCGCTTTGCATTGGCGGTCCCCATAGTTGAAAACCCCAGTACCCAATTGAATACCCCAGTACCCACTTTACTGCCGTTGGGCTGTGATAGTAACGCTCACGCTACGGTTCGGCAAGGTTCCTCACCTGCTTGTCTTGCCTGCAGAGCTCCTGCGGCTGCAGTCAGCCCTGGTGTCAGCCTTCCCCGACTGCTGCCACCTGTCCAGTGACCCTGCCAGGGGGATAACCCAGTTCACCCCGCACCTGTCAGTGGGGCAGTGGCGATCCACCAGGGAGGCGCAACAGGCGGTGCAGGTAAGCAGGGGCTCCACTGCACGTGGGCCTTACGTTATTCATTTTACATTGTATATTACTGTGGAGATTTGATCTCCATGTGTCAGAAATCTCGAGATGTGGAAACCGCTCCTACCCAAGAGGGGCCTCTGGTGATATATAACGAATCCTGTTGTATCTTATTAGGGTTCGCGTATTGGTCGAAGAAACTGAATGTGGATAGGTTTACCTGCAGCAGTTGATACTGTAAAATAACAAGTGTTTAATAGGGAGAGTCTCCTGGCAAACGTCCCAATATGTGCTAGGAATGTTATGCATGCATATGTAAGATACAACAGGGTAACCCTGTATCTTATTATCTTATTACAGGGTAACCCTTGTATCTACCTAATAGAGGGGGAACCCATCTTCACTGTAGCCCCAGCTGCCGGCTACAAAGAGCAGGAGTGTGGAAGAAGGTCATTGCAGAAAGAGCACTTCCACCATGCATATCGTGCATTCAGGTTTGGCCTGCAGGGGTGCATGCTGTATGCAGATTGGTAGCCCTTCAATGTGATCACCACTGTCCATGGCCCCCTCACAATTGATGCGAATTATTTGTGCCCCAGGAGCTGCAGGCGTCATGGAGGGCAGTGAAGTTTACAGTGGGCAGCGTCCAGGTCATCAGCAGGCAGGTGAGGGGATGCACACGTGGCACACCCACACACACCAAGTACCATCCCGCATTGGCACCAACGGCACCACTACACACACATCGTCACAAGCATACAGGGGTACAATCATGGTACCTGCTGCGTGCTGCATCGGTGTCACATCATGCTCCTGTGGCCAATGCAGGGCTTTGATGACCCCTTTGCTGTGCGGTGCTCAGTGCCACTTGGCAGCCAACCACAGCCAAGCAGTAGCCAACAGGCGCCAAGCAGTAGCCAGACACAGCCCAGCAACAGCCAATGGGAGCCCAGCAGCAGCCTCATCAATGTGCCCTACATTGCCAGCGTGGCACCAGATGCTGGCCAAGTAGGGTTTAGGGTGCATCGACTTCAGAGATCGGGTTCCTGAATGTATGGTGTTTGGTAGGGTAGAGGGGGCAACGGGGGTAGGTAAGCCAAGGGCCACGTGGGCTGACCTACTTCAGCAGGACCCCAAATCACGTGGGATCAATAAGTGGTTCAAACAGTGCCAGAAAAGAGCTGCGTGGCGCTGCATGTGCAAGACTGACTGCTAATCTGGCTGTATTGCTGGAATGCACGTAACTAACCAAGTAACTAACTAACTCAAGAGGTCGGGGGTTCGCATGCAGGGGATGATTCTGGGGAGCACATCATGTTCTGCTGATTTCAAATACAACATCTGCATTGACATAACCGGCTCATATAATCCCCTATTCTACTAGTTTTTGGATTGCGCGCAGTACAAGGATCACTACATAACATCGCATCATGCCGGTCCAACCACAACCTACCCACCGCTCTCCCCTTGCAGGGTTCACCGGCGCTCCAAACACCTGCGCCTTACAACAGCTTTGGCATGGGAGCGCTGGGCCAAGGGGTGTGGAACTTTGCGTACGGCGCCAACATGAGTGCGCGCAAGTTGGGGGGTGCACGCGGCATCACGCCGATGGAGTCGCAGCCAGGATGCCTGCCTGGGTGGCGCCTGGCGTTCAACCACAGGTGCCGTCTCTGGGATTAGGGTTTAGGGCTTTCAGGCGTACATGTGCGGGTCTGCAGGCTTGATTTTGGGGTCTAGGGGTGCTGGGCTGCGGATGTAGTTGAGATTAGGGTTTTGGGGAAGCCAGACGTTCAACTACATCTGCCAGCCCATAGACTGTGGGGATTATGGTTACAGTCGCCAGGCGTGTCACTTCCTGTTTCTATGCTTCTTTGTGTCTGGCACTCAGCCTACTGTTCCAATGTTTTTATAGCCCACAGCCAGAGCCGTGTGGGGACGCGGATCCTCAGGGATCACAAATAATGATACGCCAGTTAATTTCTTCCTGCAGGGGGGGCATGGGCAACCTGGTACCGCTGGCAGGGGAGGAAGGGCCAGCAGGGCTACCACCCGCTGTGCACGGAGTGCTGCACCGGCTCACCCCTGCGGCATTCGCTGCCCTGGCAAACATGGAGCATGAGTACATGTGCGTATGGGGAGAGGGGGCATGGAGGGAGGTAGTGTGTGATAATGGTGTATGGCTATGGCATTTTTGGAGCATGTGGGCTTATACAGATACCACACAGCCCCGCTGGCCACACATCATGTCTCATATGTACAGCACTCGCCATGTCACCCCCACCCCCCACTCCTCCCCCACCCCCCACTCCTCCCCACCCCTCACACTGTGCCATGCGACACCCGCAAACATTCCACCCTACCCACGTTTGCAGCCCGACTGAAGTGAATGTACAGACAGCCAGTGGGCAGTGGATGCACGCGGTGGCGTTCATCTCCCCGCCACAGCGCCTCATCGCCGACCAGCTGCCGCCACCTGGCAGGTGGGAATTAATTGTTTTTCTCCTAGTGGAGATGAAAAACGGTTGTTCACCATCGACAAAACGGAATAAATTACAAATACTCACTGGTGGTTTGCACATTGAAGATTTACTGACGGGCCTTTTGCGCCCACAGCTTTGTTGCCCTAATAGGGTTTTGCACACACAGGTACCTCACCTTGATCCGCGAGGGCGCTCGTGACTGGCAGCTGGACAGCACCTACCAGCAGTGGCTAGCCAGCGTACCCAACGTGGAATCAAGTGCCCGTGGGCCCGAGTACTACTCCTCCCCTGGTGGCGCCGCACTGAATGCCTGGCCCAAGATCCGCACAGGCAGCCAGCAGCAGGGAGGGAGCAGGGGTAGGGGCAGGTCAGTTGTGATGTGTCTGTCGTTGTGTTTTTGGCAATGTCACGTACAGGTGTGGATGGGCTGTGTCGGTGTATTATGTGCCGTTAGTGCTGTCTCGACTTGGCCTCATGACCACAATCGCCCGGTGCGGTGAAGATAAATTACCGGGTGAGGCTGAAGGATGAGGCTCAAGGATGGGGCACAGAGCATTGCTGTTTGCTGAATCCTAAATCCTGCAATCTCTATCCGCCCTGTGGCGTCAGTACAAAGGGTGTGCTTATTGCCCCTGATGTTGGCACCAGCAGTGTTCTGGTGGTTGCAACAGCATAACACAGATTATCTTGCCAATGACAGGGATTGTGTGCTTGCCGCAGGGGTGGGAGGGGTGGAGCAAGGGGCGGGGGTGGCAGGGGCGGGGCAGGGGGCGGGGGTGGCAGAGGGGAGGCACGCAGGGGATGACGGCTGCCTTATGTATAGGTACTATGTACATGCAATTTGAGCATAAATCCAAGGCTGACTATCTCTCAATCTGTCTCTTCCTCAACCAGCACTCTCATACTCGAGATGCGGAGCGTAATTAAATACAATTTACGTCCATTAGGGCATAAATCTGTGCAATGAAAGTGCAAGCCACCCATGGCTCTGTGATGACTCATTTTGCAGCGATGTGGGGAAGCAGCGGGGTGAGGTAGTATGTATCTGTCAGTCTAGCGGCGGGCAAAGGTAGTCTACCCAAGCATGTGCATATAGGCAGCGTCAAGCTGACAGGATACAGCCAGCCTGGCAGTGTTTGTATGGCATTGCGCACGCTGGCAAATGCAAAACAGCATTCATGTGCATATCAATGGCATTCCATTGGCACAGCCTGACCAGCATTTGCAGTACAGGTACTGCCAGCCTGAGGGTCTGGAACAGAGTCTCTGTTTGAGATTCTTTCTGGAAGCAGGACGTTTTGAAGGTGCCACCGGTGTTGGCCTTAAATTTAGGGTCTGACCCAGCTGCACGGCATGCCTGGCCCAGTGCTTGTAGCTGCAAGCGCAAGGGCGGTGTTGAATCATTGTTGGAGGGGTAGGCTTATAATTTCACCCATGTGTTAGCCAGTACGCAACATTGAGTGGGCCCTTAATCGGACTCTGGATTCCATTATATGGTAACCACCACCACTGGATAATTTGTCCATCAGATGCTGCATAATATAGCATATTATGCTATATGCATCTATTAGATGCAGGGCTTCCAGTGCTGGCGGGGCAGGGGTCTGTAACTACCCAGTACTAGTAGGGTTTATCTGTACCCTTAGATGGAAATCCACCCCTTGCAAAGATGAAGTCCGACGACGTGCGTAAGAAGGCTTCATGCCTGCTATAGGAAGTGATTATCTCTAGCTTGAAACTCGGTTTGAATGGAACTTGGCTTGCCTGCTGTATGTTACATCGCATGCAATAACTTGAGTAACTGTTCAGCTATTTTGATCGGTGTCGGAAGTGGCCCCCTCGAGACCTTGAACGTGAGTGCCAACATCAGTGAAGCCTTCCGTAGCCTGTATCGGGACATGTGCACGCTTCAAGCAGTGTTGGACTTCATTCCATGTCCCATTCGCTCAACCTTTTCACAGGTCACCTCACGCCCCGCGAATATAACGAACAGTTACTCCTGACAGGCTGCTGCCAGTGGGTACTAGGAGGCATTGCAGGGCTCAACCGGGAATGTCAACCCGGAGTTGGTGACCACTTGGCAGAATGCGCCAAGCGCCCTCAAGGCCGCAGCTGAAGAG
>JAULBX010028603.1:0-200630 GCA_032358255.1 Heterotrichella gracilis
TGCGCCGCGCCGTGGGCCGCGCCGCGCGCCGCGCCGTGGACGCCACTGTGCGCGGCACGCCCATTCCTCCTTCCCTGTACCACCTTTGTACAGCGTGATGTGCTTGTCTTTCTTCGGCAAACTGTGGGGTGATCATCAGTGCAGCAGCCTGGTTGTTCACTACTTCCAAGGAAGTCGTAAGGTTACAACTTCCTATCTATACATGAATTTCAAGATGAGCATGATGGCATCTGGATGCTGTTGGGCGGGGCAGTTTTGGACGCTTTCAATGGTGGTGTTGCCCGTTTCTTTCATGGGTTGCCGAAACCCGTGGAACGTGCAGCTTCTTTGCAACTTCTTTGCACTTTCCTGTAGCTTCCTGCATGCACATATCGGTGGAATGTTGATGGTAAGCATGCCGATGAGTGGTTGCCGTAATGCGGAAGCGTTCACAACCAAAACCTCACCAAAACCGCCTCAAAAAAGGCAAAAAATCAGCGACGGAGGGCCACCGAACTCATGGGGACAACCGGGAATTGAACCCGGGACCTCTCGCACCCTAAGCGAGAATCATACCACTAGACCATTGTCCCTCTCCGATGAACAATCGAGGATTTCAGGGCACCAGGAACGCCTTCATCCAGCACTCCACACACTTCAGTGGAGTGTGTGGAGTGAATCACCGCAGACCGCAGTGCTGCCGTTCGGCAAACACTCCATCATCACCGCGATGCACCGTCGAGAGTTGTCTTGCAGTAGGCAATAGTGCACCTGGGCCTGCTACTGGGTCTTGCCTACAAACGGCAGTAGGCACCTGTGGTCAGGATTTAGCAATAGGGCCTAGTTCACTCAGAGTAGCCCCTTAGCACCCAAAGTGCCAGCCAGGGTCGGCGCTGTCATGTCAGCAAGACGTAGAATAAAGTTCCCCACAACAACAGGCGTCGGATCCAAACAACCATCAGCTTCGTCCTTATCTACTGCGTAAATTCAATGCTAGCCGGAGTTAGGTGCATTGAGCCCACCTAGCTCACGGCCAGCCATCTGGAGCGCTCATGAGCGCACACATAACCTGGGCGTCCATTGAGCGTAGAATCAGGAAACACAGCGTAGTGCGCGCAAGCATACATATACAGCCATTGCACGTAACGCCTATTCCGCAGACAGAGCTTCACGCACAAGATGAAACACGAACTGCGAACAGGGCCACCCGATGCCTTGCAATATGCATATGCAATTGGGCCAGTTATGCATGCATGCATGCTCGTGCCACCACTGCGCAACGTTGCCTCAGGCACGTTGTTTGAGGCCTGTTAAGTTGAAGTGATAAAAGGTACCTGTTGGGACCCGCTTTATTGTGGACTCTGTTCTGTATGTCCTGACCGTCAGGCTGACGCCCCACAAACCAACAACTGTAACGTAAACCATCAACGCGCCCACACAAGCACACCAACACCATGCAATATCAATAGAGTGGGAACGCAGCCTGCCAACCCAGACAAAACAGCAACCCAAATCAACGCAGGGCATGTGCAGTACAGTTCCAACCTCACTTTGAAACTGCTGCTTCCGAAGGCCCGCTCAGGGCCCGCTCAATTCCGCACAAACGTTAGCTAAAACACCCCCCAGGTTGCAACGTGCACTACCGTGGTGCGACAAATAGTTAGTTGGTTAGTTAGTTAGTTACAAGCATCGTTGGTTCCAGCAATACAGCCAGATTAGCAGTCACTCTTGCACATGCGGCGCCACGCAGCTCTTGTGACATACACCAGCAAACCTGGGCGCTCAGTGAGCTTGGAGCTAAGAAACGGCGCGTGGTGGTGCGCAAGCATAAAAAGCCTATAGGAGAGCTCGGGATGCATGTATCCACACGGCCTCTCGCCTTACCCACACATCAATCTATTACAACCATACCTATATATGCGTGCAACGCCTGTGCGAAACACTTTCCTCAAGGGAGCTCCACACACAACGAACCCTGTCCCATCTGGTTGTTGCTGTTTGGTCTTGGAGCTGTGCTGGAGCCACTCCACAGGGCTACCCGAGGCCGCGTCATGTATTGCACTACACGGTGGGCGTGCAGCATATTGCTTAGGTTATGCTATCTTAAGCTGCTGAGAGGTGCCTGTTAGCGCCCAGGGCGCTTGCACCGAACACCCTATTCCACTATGCCAGACACCCCAAATTCCACTCCGCACAAACGTCAGCTCTAGCTGCAACCCAGGCTGCCAGTAAACAATAAATGTATCAAAGGGGCCCCACACTCTGCAAGCACACCGTTGAGAACGCAGCCTGCCAGTCTGATTCCTGAAACAGCAACACAATGCACATGCACACATACTAGGTAGACTGTTGCTTCCCACTCCGCTTGGCAGTGTTCTCACAAGGTTTGTTATCTGATTCATTCAGAGGGGAACACAGCCAGAACGGCTGGTCGACCAGAGGCCTTAGCCAGCAATGCATTGCCAGCATGATGCAAAAGGGTAGTGGCACAGTTTGGTGTGCCACACTGTGGCTGAGCCTGTATCATGTTGCTATATAGCAAGATGTTGCAACCGTTGCGGCGCAGGGATCAGCCTGAAAAGTTTGGCACACTCCAACCTGCTTTCCTGAGGCGGTTTGCCATCCTTGTGTGCCGCGGCTGCCGGAGGGCTTCAACAGCTCAGACTCTGTGTGACGCATTTGGTATACTGAACAAATTCAAAAGCCATACTGCCAGTTGCCTGACCCTGCATGCCTCAAGATGGGTCTGATCAGCTCGAGGGCCCCTGCCGAATATAGAGACCGAAATTGCATACATCGTACTTGTGGTTACATCATACCTATCAAGCGTATCCTCTGCTAGCTTCGAACAACAGTAAAACCCACTAGTGAATATAGCTATATAGCGCATTTGCCAAAAAGCTGACGTCCATACAAGGCACCCTGGCAACAAATCACAAGGTCTTGGCTACATACCAGCTGTCTTGGCTACAAGATTCCCAGCTCCAAATGTTGATCCTTCATCATTCTATTTCTTCATACCACACACTACGTTGGCAACGTAACGTTGCTGTCAGCGACTGGCTGCAATCACCTTCATGCGCACCAGCTCGCCCAAAAAATACGTTGAAAAAGACAAAAAAAAACTACATGCTTCCTGCATACCTGGTAACCGACATGGATGCAACGTAACATGCCGTCCACACGACCTTCCAACATAATCAAGCAATTAAGGTGGCCTGCCTTACGTTCGGCAGGCTGATGTGCACGAAGAAAATGACTACAGGCACGTGCAAAGCACGTGCATATGCTACAAAAACCCAACTATCGATAGGTGTACACATTGTGGCACAGCCACACAAGGCTGCAGCTGCATGGGGACTCAAAAGCCAGCAACATGCAGCCGAAAACAAACCGCTGTGACATTGTGATTAATCGAAATTGTAAATACAGTCGTCTCAGCCAAAAAAGTCCAACACATGTAACTGGCAGGTAGGAATCTGGTGCTTGTGAAGCAAGCCCCTGGCATGTGCATGCATTGGAGACTAATCTGCAGCAATACATCCGACGCAAAACTGGCGCTGCGGTGTGTGCTGTCCGGAAAAACTCTGCTCTGGTGGCCGACACCATCGAGGAAAATTGCAGCCTAGAATGATCACTACAAAGAATTGAGTTGAACAGGCCTTGGATGCACACCTGCGTCAACCAGCTAAAGAGCAGATACTATTGACTTAATATCAGTGGCGTGCGCTGGCAACTTAGGGCATAGGCCTGGCAGCATTGCGATCGCGACACAAGGTGCTTGTGCTGGAAAACTGGCCCGTAAGAAATGCAAAAATGCCCGTAGCTCAGCGTTATGCCTGCCACAAGTGAGCGCACCCAATGACTTGCGGCACAGAGTCCCCACATGTACCTGCACATATATACCCCGTTTGAGCTCTCAAGGCGCGATCACATCCAGTGCGTCTGTGCTCATTGAGGTGCTGAGGAGTGTGGCCCAGAAATTCACCGAGCTGTCGCAGCAATCCAGCATTGCCGGCAGGTTCGCACTGCTGCCATGGTCCTCCCCTGTTGCCTCCGGTATGGGCGCCGCATCGCTCATGGCCACATTCCCCTCCTCAGCAATGCCTTGGAAGGAGTCGGTGGAGTTGATGTGCGGCATGCCTGCTGCAAGAGATTCAGGAGCGGCGTTGGACAGGGATGGGAGAGCTGTAGCGGTCCATACATGCATATCCCTGTGGCCAATGTGGTGTATGCATGCACAACATGAGGTTAAGGGGACAACAATGCAAAGATGGCGGCACAAGCACTCACCCATGTATGGCAGAAACAGCCAGCTTGGTGTCTTGCGGCCCAGGCCCTGCGACGGGATTGCGATTGGGGAAGTTGCACCGCCAGTGGGGCCAGCCGCAGGCGCCGCCGAAGCCCGCCGCCGCTCCATGGATGAGGGTGGGCGGTTGGCCTTGAGGATGGCAATGCACTCATCCAGGGCTATCTCCACGCCACAATTGGCTTGGATGGCGCTCAGCTTCTTCCAGGTGCAGCGCTCGCCCTGCAGGTGCGTGCGGCACATGATCAACCGCACAGAGTGCAGCTGGGCACATATGCTCTCACAGCTGCACATTGCAATGTCCTTCAAGGATGCAAGTACAAGTTGTGCACGTCACAAGCATAATTTGTAGGCAATACAAGAACCCCTGGCCAGTCAGCCATGTGGCTGGGCAGGCCCGTCCTGCCCCTTCAACCTCAGCCTCCCGCCTCCCCACCCTACGCCCACCTGCTTGATGGAGTCCTTCAAGTCCTGCGCAGAGGGGTTGACCACCGCCTTGTTGAGGTTGTAGAACGTCGGCGGCAGCACCATGGTGATGTCCCCCTCCCAGGGCTGCGCAAAGCACTTGAGCCACTTCATGTGCGGCACCACCTCGATGACCTGCCCGCAGCGGTGCTTCAGCTCTGCCTCAAACAGCGACGCGGCGCGGCGCGACATGCCCTTCTTCATGTACAGGAAGGGCACGATGTGCGGGTTGGTCTGCGACACCAGGAAGTAGTTGACGTTGAACATCTCACCCAGGCCGCGCATGGGCAGGTCCACCTCCAGGCTGCCGTCGCGCCAGCGGCGGTCGGCAGAGGCGGCAGGCGTGGGGCCGGATTGACCTGGGCTGGCGCCCCTTGTCATGATGGGGAAGGAGCCGCGCTGCAGCCTGTGGATGGGAGGAGGGGCAGTTGATCAGTTTGTGCAAAGGAATGCGGATAAAGGCAAATGAATGCCAGCACATGGCATGCTGGCGCAATTTCATGTGCCTTAATTAGGGGTTGGCGGTGCTGCTTTTGTGAGTGTTTGATTGCCCAAGGCACACATCCAACCCCAATAGGAAATGCGGTACGCACTTGACTGGCCGCCCTTTGCCATCAAACGCTAGTAGCTCTGATGGCGAGAAGAGGCCAGGGAAGGCAGAGGAGCAGGCCACCGCGCTCCAGATGATCACATTGGGGGCGGTCAGGAAGTTGAGCAGGCGAGGCGGCTCGATGGTGTCAGCGGCTGTCACTGCCACGTTCAGGATGCGGCCTGCAAGAGCATGCGTGCACCTTGTGATGCACAGCACTGGAAGGATGAACAGCATCACATGGCTGCACCAGCCTGCGACATGCATTCGGGACCGCCCACAGTAAGGTACATCATCGGCTGCAGTCACTGCACACCTGCCCCTACCCCCCTGCCGCAGCCCCTCAACCCCACCCACCAGTCTTGTTGTACGCCTGCAGGAAGGTGACATCGCCTAGCAGCGTGCGCAGCCTGCGCTGCAGCACGTCAATGTCCTGCAGCGTGCCCTTCAGCAGCAGGTGCCGGAAAAACTGCTTGAAGGTTGTGTTGCCAAAGAATGACATCTCAAAGTCCTCAAAGTCTGTTAGCAGCGGGGCCAGCTCCTCGTCTGTCTTGGTGGCAACAATAGCGCACACTGGGGCAGGAGACAAGGGGAAACGTTCACGCCAGGGCGGTGAAACGTGCACATGTATTATCAACAAGCTGCAACATGTGGCAAAACAGCACCAAAACAGAGCTGCACTTGTGCATCGTGTTGAGCAGGCAGCTTACCTATTGAGCCAGCGCTGCTGCCTGATAGCACCTTTGGGAGAAGATTTTGCTCAAACAGGGTTTTGACAACTCCCTGCAAGGCCACAACCACCTCTTGTCAGTAACAGCAGACAGTCTTTGCACCTTGTTCATGGGCGCACAGTAAAACAAGGTGCTAGTGAACAAAATCTACAATAGCATGTGGTTGGCTTCCACTGCTCAGGTTGTGAAGCAGAAGGACCTAGTTCCCGGTGTATGCCAAGGCCAACAGCCAGCAAGTGTGTGCACCAGGCATGCCTGCTTACCACATGGAAGGAGCCCAGTGAGCCGCCTCCACTCAGCACCAGAGCCGTGCGCCCAAAGGCGTGCCGTGTCTCGCGCAAGTACGCATACTTTTCGTTCCAGGACAGGTCAGACTGGTGGTATGTGGTGATTGTGTGGAGGCACTCCTTCACCTCGTCGATGAAGTGCGTTATGGGCTCCGGCACAACAGGGAAGTGCTCGTGGATGGCACTGCAGAGAACAAGGAACAGGTATTAGGCGCTGCACCAATGCAGTTGTTGTGTTCAAGCAGCTGAGCTCAAGAGCGCAAACGCGTAAGTGCAAGGGTCCTAAAACTGGGTCCTGTATGGACTGAAGGTGAACAGACAGGAAACTGCTCTTGTCCACAGCAGGTTGGAGGCCTGAGGTGCCAACACTGCACAGTAGAAACCTGGCATAAACGTCTAACTATCGCTCAGTATCGGGCTGCTACCAGCTGCGTGCATGATTGACGAAACCAGGAAGCCACTGACCTGTTTGTCATGTTCCCCAGATTGCGCAGGAGATCAGCCCTGAGCGCAAACATCAGGTCAGACACATCCCCACTTTTCCTGACCCGCCTCAGGTGCTGCAGTCTCTCCTCAAGCAGCTTCCTGTCGTAGAGCTGGACCTCCTGTTTCCACCTAGTACCACGGTCCACCCCAGCGATGGCCTCCAAGCTCTCGGCCGCTAGCAACCACTCCTCGTAGTTATCTGCAGCTGCCATGCTCTTGACCAGCTGCCTCTTTCGCTTCTCATTGGGGTCATGGTAACGGCGCCACTGGCTGACTAGCGTGGAGACGAACGTGTACGCCAGAATGGTTGCTGCAGGGCAAGCGTTACACAGAGTTGAAACCAGCACAGGGGGCCAGTATGGCTTCCAGCAATTCAGAGTTACACAAGCGACTGTTTGTGCATTGCACGCCAACGTACCCACAGTGACGTGCCACCGCCGGACTTGGAAGTACTTGGCTGTGAGCGCCCGCAGCACGGGCGAGGCTGGTTTCGCTGCGAGATAGCCTATGCACCTCCATGTCAGCCTCCTGACTTCAAGGCCCAACGACCACAGAGACTTTCCGGCAAACAGGTAGGCTGCAATCAAGGACCTGAAGGGCTTTCCGAGGAACGACAGAGCCCTCCACAGCGTGAGCTCGACTATGAGCCGTGTAAACCTATCCTGCAAGCTCTGCTGGGCAACGTGGCGGCAAGAGCCCCGGACTATCGCGGATTCCCTGGGCTTCACCATGGCCACTACTGCTGCGTTATTGTGGTAGCATCAGGAACAAAACACTCTGCAAAAAAGGCGATAACCTTGGCTGACAGGGCCGCACTTGTATTAGCACCTTGCTGCTGCCAAACCCAGTAAAAGCTTCCGACAGTGTTCCTTCGTCGAAACGATATGCTGAGTTGGCCTCAGTTCAATCCAGCGAATTTAAAGGAGCCCCGGAATAAAAGTCCCAACAATTCATGCGGGGAAATGGCCCACGTGATTGACAAGGAGTACTTGCAGCCACATTGGAAGTTGGAATCTGGGACCTACAATTGTGCCCCACAATGTGCCCAGAGTACGACACACGTTTTTGCAGGGCATGTAGAAGTGGTGTTGAAGTCCTTGTTTGTAGGCAGGTACATGTACAGGAAAACGTTGTGGATTGCGCAACCCGCGTGGATGACCTCCGGCCCACAAGTGGCGTTCCTGCTGCCTATGGTACCCACAAGCTGCACCAACTGGGCTGCCTCCCACCACCTGGGAAGATGCATGCATGCAAAACGTCCTGAGTGTGGGTATGCGATGTTGGGTTGCTGGTAATAAGCTGCTCATGGACCCCTGAATGGGCGCAGTGATGGCCGACGACAGGTACCGCACCTTGCCGGACGTGAACCTGGGAAGTCCTGACAGTGGGTACATATATACATCCCCCCCGTTCAATGGCGAGGAAACCGACGCAGCCTCAACCCCCCGCAGCTGGCACTACAAAGTACAGAAATTCTTTCGTGATAAGCTGCAATGGCGCAGACAAGCTCCAGCGGCCACAAGTGGCTACTTGACCCTCATCCCCTTATCAGGTAAATGTTGTGGCATGCATATGCACCAAAGTGGCTATTGCAACCCACTGCTGGCTTTGAGCCCTTTACTGTTGTGCTGTGACCTTCGAAGCTGGGGTGGTATGCGGTCTGCACTTGAGCTCCCTCCAACGTGGATTTGTACTGCGAGGCTAGGGCTTTGTACTGCTTTGGGCTACAACAGCATCCACCCCAGCAACCCGCTGCGTGCCAGTCGCAACAACACGCTGCGTATGATGCTTTTATGGGTTTGGCATTGGTAAATCGTTGATCTGTGCCTGGTTTGGATGCACACCCCGCGAATAGTTGCTGGTACATCTCCATAGCAATGGAAAGGAGTGACTGGGCTGAGAATACGTTGTCAGGCCAACCAGCACAGGAGCACAACAATGAAGGCAGAAGGACCATGCATTGTACTTGTATGACCCTCCAAACCCCACGAAAGCGCAGGCGCACATGCTGCATTTCATGCCACCCCACCGCAAACTAGTCACTTGCCTGTATAGTTAGTTAGTTAGTTACATGCACTCCAGCAAAATAGCCAGATTAGCAGTCAGTCTGTATAACCAGGGGGTATGCCCCCACCACCGGTGCGCACGTGCCGTGCACTCCACCCCCCACCCCTCCCTCCCCGCAGACTCCCGCCTCAAGCCGCGCCGCACCGACCTGATCGTCGCCTTCTCGCTCCTGCTGGCCCTGGCCGCCGCCCTGGGTGTGTTCTTCTTGGTCCCTCGCGGGGTGACCAACGGCGAGATCCACGTGCAGTCTGACCACATGTCCTGGAACACCACCAAGGGCACCTACCAGCTCAACCTCATGGCCAAGCTGCCGGTGAACAACCCAAACTACCTGGAGGCAACGGTGCACGGCACGCTGCAAGTGCTGTTCTACGATGCTGAGGCAGGGTCACAGGTAGGGGCTGGGAACAAGGGCTTATCATTCATCCCCACTGATGCATTATGTCTCCAGCTGTTGTCAGTAGCCATCTTGCGGTTCCCAAATCGCTGCAAACCTTGTCAAAATTTTCAGTGCATGATCGACATAGCTGGTATTATAAGTAATATGATCCTCTGGCGCGGCCGCACGCATGGTACTACGCAAGCTGCAGAGGCCCAATGCTATGAACCCCATTCCCCACCCCCTTTCCTTCACCAGGACATCAAGGCGGTGCACATCGCCGCACGCTCCACTGGTGAGGTGTCTGTGTCTGTGGACGCATCCAACGTGCCCTCAGACTATGCCCTCACCATACTCAGCCAGTGTGCAGCCTTCCCGCGCCGCCTCATCTTCTTCATCAGGGGACACCTCACGGCGCAGTACCTGGGGCAGACACAGGTGGGTGGGCGCCGGGGGGCATGCCGTACCCACGTATCTCATGATCACCCTGTGCATACTTTGACGCCTGCAGTGATCCATAATGAAACCCGTGATAGAGGTCCTCACATGAGTTTGCATGCCACATGGGGCACAATGTGAAGGTGGGGTTGAATGTGAAGGTGGGGGTGATTTGCTGGGGGAAGAGTTGCATAGTCCGTGTTGCACAGGTGGCGCTGCACCCACGTGGGCCACATGAGCAGCGTGCCATTGCATTGCAACTCCTGTCACAACCCATACAAGGCATGGGCAGTTTTGAGCTGCCCCCTCCCTTGGCGCAGGAGCTGACCTCGATTGACTCGTACTTCATGATCAACTGCGTGAATGGAGGGACGATTGACCACCACAACGATGATGGGGCCAGGAGATGATGCAAGCTTGTCTGGGGATTGCATGCAGCTGGCTGGGGGATGAGCAGGGACACGGAGGGCGCAAGGGGGCAGGGGGGCATGGGAGTATGCAGGGGCCATTGGGGGGGAGGGGTTTGCAGTGAATTTGGGAATGGGGATTGCGGGAGCACGTAGATTAGTGTACCATTATGTAGAATGTGCGCAGGGGTGAATGCAGGCCACAAAGTGGTGGGGCAGCTGTGGTGGGCGTGATGATAAAGGGGTCAGCCACTGGCTGGGGTATGAGCTTTGTGACCTGGACCAGTACTTTGATATGTACCTTCCAAGCGATGGGCAAGCTGGGACGTATTACACTGCTGCCACAGTAATTGACACTGCGGCGTCAAATTGATTGGGTGGGTATTTGGCTTGACATCATACTTGAAACGATAAAGGTAACCTGTAGACATTGCTGCAAACGAACTTACAGGCAATAAGAGATGTGCGCATGATTGCAATCCAGGTTGTGTATGCGTATGTGCATCCAAGTTGTGTATCCAAGTTGTGCGTTGCTCTGCGGGCATGCACACTGGCGCAGCGCTCTGGGGGCCGTATGCGTGAATATATCCTGGTTAATGAACTGGTGTGATCCTGGAGTTGGCAGGATTTGTAGACAGTGGATGCGGTCAGGCTAACCTTAAGTTTTTAACCCAAGACTTAGTGACACTGTATCTAAGGCGAAGCTGAACGCGATGGCTTCGCCACAGTGTGGAGCGTGATCATCTAGCCTAAGGGCATCAGATTAATATTAGGGATTAGGTTTTGCAACTAGCGTACCTGCGGCAGAATATCGACCCTGCGAGACGCCTCACTGACGGTCAGGTAGAGCCAGGGGCCATGACATGTGGAGATTTTATTAGTGACTGCCATCCAAAGGAACGTGGGAAGTTCATTGTTGACTCCTATCATGGATCATCCAAAGGAACGTTATGCCACTGGCAGTGATTATCATAATCACTGATGGCTAGCTTATAAGCTTATAATTACTAATTATAAGCTTATAAGCTAGCCATCAGTGATCAAGCTAGCCGTCCCTGAGGGGCTGCGCCTCCGTGGTTTACTGTAAACCATAACATAATCACAAGTCATGTGCATAATGCCATGGCCACTGTACTCTGCAGTGCACGTTATTATATTCTGTCAATTGAATGGTTAAATAATGGGCACTCCTAGTCCACGCAGGCTGAGCCTCAGGGCCAAAACATTAGCAAGCAGCTGTTCAGCCACAGTGACTGGCCGCTATTCTCTATTTAAAACCAGCTGCCCAATTGATGGTCAACCATAATCTACTGCGCGTGAAATCATCCAGGGTGCTACCATTGCTGCATGCCAAAGTGGGGCAAACAACATCATGGGATCATAGTATTTTATTCGGTCCGTCCGAATGCCATTGGTCAAATAATTGCCTAAGTATTGTTCAACCTGCTGCTCACAAAATAGTCACCAAATAAGCACACACAGCACTGGAGGCCAGGGAGTACCAGGGACGCCCCCTCCTGTGTGGTAATCACAGATGCTGCACACCCCCACCCCCCGCAGGTGGCTGCTGTGGCTGGTGCTGCTGATGGTGCTGCAGCAGGGAGGGGTGTGCCAGGGGGGGTGGCGGCATGCCGGCGCCTGGCGACGGCACCAAAAACGCCAAACCCTCCGGCGGGTGATGCATCTGTGCCGACATGAATGGCATCGCGGGGCGCAGCATGGCGCCGGGGCCTGGCGGAGAGGCATGCTGTGCCATTTGTGTGATGGATTGCCTGGGATACAGCGGCCGCAGCAGCGGGGGGCGTGGGTGGGTGGCTGCAGGCTGCGCCCCGCCCCCACCCCCCCGCTGCTGCAGGGGGGTAGCCACAAGCACTGGCTGCTGCCCTGGCTTCCCGCTGGGCATGGGCTGCAGCTGCAGGGGCGGGTGGGCGCCCGAGCCCTGTGCGGGGGACCCCGTGGCGGCTGTGGGTGGTGGTGCGCGCATCAGGTTCTGCTTCTCCTGCACCTTCTGGATGATGGTCTTGAGGATGCCGTGGAACTCCTGCAGCACCGCTCGTTCCTGTACCGCGTAGCGCTGCTCGCTGTTGGCTGCGATCCCTGCGGGGGAAGGGGGGGCTGCAATAGGATGAGTGGCGCTGCTTGGGTGCAAGGTACCGTTCGCAGCCACGTGGCAGGCAGCGGTGACAGGCACACATACCACACATACAGACATATGGCCTATCACAAACCACACACACCCAACAATGGAGAAGTAGTCCTACACCCTGGCCGCAACCACTTGACCGCACATGACAACACTGTGCACAAAACCGCCAGGCCAGCCGGCATCGCCCACCTGCCGCGCCCGCCCCCGCAGGGCTGGACACAGAAGCCTGTGACTGCGCCACCTCAGCATGGCTGTCCAGGCTGGCAGTGGCTGTACCCATGGGTCCGGCCCCAGCCACCGGCACCGCGCCTCCCGTTGGCGCCCCGGCAAGTGTGGCAGTGCTGCCCCCGCTCCCCGCTGCCTTTGCTGCTCTTGCTGCCTTGTCCCTCTCCTCAGCCGATACCAGCAGCAGCAGCTGGCACATCTCCTCAATGAGGCCGCGCTTGATGACCTAGAATTTGCAGCACTGGTTAGGGTTTTGATGGGGGCAGGTGTGAGGGAGATATCCAGGCGCAGCTAGGGAGGGGTTCAGGGAACTACATGAATTAGTTACATTAAGAAATTAACTACGCAGCCTGTCCTTGAACACGCGCGTTGGTTGAAGGAACAGGGTTCAGTGCATGCGAGGGATTGGTAGGCAGGAAAATTAGATAGCACAAAGTGACAACGTAGATGTAAAGGAGATAGGAATAATTTAATGTCAGGACAAATCCAGATGCCGCTGTGATGCGCATAGCGCAGCTCAGCGTGTGGCATACACCCTACAGGTATGCAAGGCAGTACCTGCCCCATTGCCAAGCTTATTGCCTTTGCCATGTAAGGGCAGGCAATATTTCAATGACCCACTGAATAGGATACCGTAATGACTAAACCACAGGTCAATGCCAGGTAGGTGGCAGCACCCATGCGCCACTCATGCGCTGTGGGGGCCAAGCGCAAAACACGAAAATCATCCACGCATACTGCCGAGTTAATTATTGATAGAGATGGTTTATGCACCCCACCTCATTTGGTTCATACCGGTGTAAATCGCATGTACCTGATCACTGGAACCTCGTGTTCAGGTAGGGTAAAGCCAAGGACTACCTGAGTGCTGGCCTGCAAGTGTGTTCGCTTTATATGGTGCTACTGCGGGAATGCATGCAAGTTACAAATCACCTATTCCACTCACCTCCTGCACAGCGGCCCTGGCCAGCCCTCCGGAGGCACCCCCACCAGTCCCACCCGAGGGGGATGCGGTGCCAAGGGGGGCTCTGGCGGGGGCGACACCTGCGCCACCACCAGGTGACATCTGGCGCTGCAGCCACTCATCCACTCCGGTGCCTGTCGGCAGCTGCATGGAGGTGGCTGGCTTAGCGCCACCTGGCGAGGCTCCGGAGGTGAGGGCTGGGGGCTGCAAAGGGGTGAGAAGGGCATGAGGTGAGGAGTCAGACTGCCCATGTACCAGTCTCAAATATGAGCACATTAGTGCCCCAAAACATAAAGCCAGCTGGCTCCACAAATCACGTTGAATCAGTGGCTCAACATGCAATGCAGCCTGAAACACAAGCAAATGCCTACCAGCTGCACCCTCAACCAAAACCCTACGCAAGGGTGTGCGCACCCCACCTGTGCCATTGCAGGTTTCCCTGGCGTGGTCACTGCCCCCACTTGCCTCCCGGGTGACAGCAGCGCAGCACCCAGGGGGCCTATGGGCATCGGCCGCGCCCTGGGGTCGTAGCGGGGGCGCTTGGATGGCGACATGGGCACCCCCCCAGTGCCCTCATGCTGTTTCCGTAGCAGGTCTTCCCTTTGCTCTGAGCCCTGCAGGGGGAGGGGCGCACAGGCTGAGGCAGAAAGGCAGGGATGGACATCCTGGTTGGCCTAACCCAGCTTGGTGCACATGAGGAGGCATGTGAACCACGGCTTGGAAGACTTGAAAAGGCTACTGGTGCCATGGGGATGCAATATGTAGGGCACCGAGCTAGGCGCGCACCTCAAAGTTCTTGCAGTCGATGCACTTGCAGTTGTCTGAGCAGAAGATCCCCGCCTGGAAGCACTCACAGTACTTCTTCAGGCACCCCGACTTCTTGCAGTTGCACCCCTTGTGGTGCTTGGCGCTGGAGGAGGGGGCGTCGTCCTTCTGCGTGTGTGGGTGGGGGGCATATGGTGGGCAGTTGCAGTAACACTGCCATTTTCATTTTTTCCCTTTCCTTTTTACATTTTTTTTTTTAATGATGATACCCATCCCGTTGCTGATTTGCTTAGAAGTACATCACCAGCAAAGGTGTGGGCCTGTGGTGCACATGCAAGTCGATATAACGAGATTGCATGGGTGCACCATTGAGGACCAAATCCTGCAGCAACGCACCACATTCGCCTGGATTTTTGGCCTGAAGGCGTTAGGGTTCCTCTCTAGGATGCCCTCAATTGCTGTCTGCCTTAGGGTTTCGCTCTCCTTGTTGTTGCTGCACCCCACGCAGTTACAGTTGTCGCAGTAGCGGCCAGAGGCAAAGCACTCACAGTACCTGCGCACCAGGGGGAAGGGTTCAGGAAGGGTTGTGCAGGTCGTAGGCTTGCTGACGCGGATGAAGTAGTCGCACTGCTGCCCTGAGGCTGTGGTTGCTGGCCATGGCTTTAACAACATGCAGGTCGAATGCACAAGCTGGATACACATGTTATTCATAGATTTTCCCTTCATGCTTCAGCATTTGCAGGGCGACACTCTAGCTAGCAGCAAATGGTAGCTGCACTACACCCCCCTATCATGTGGGCCACCTGCAGCATGCATGCAGTGCACCACGTACAGCTTGAGGCAGCGCGAGTTCTTGCAGTTGCAGGTCTTCCTGATGGGGTTGTTACCCCCTGGGCCCCGCCCGCTGCCGCTGGGCCGTGCCCCCTGCCCCGAGGGCGCCGCTCGCCTGCATATGGAACAACACAGCCACCTTCAGGGAGGGGGTGCAAGGGGCAGACCGCACCGGGGAGGACATGCCAGCACTGGGTGTTCAACTGGGGCACATCTATACATCTCAGCATGCCCATGTGTCAACAGGCTGTTGCTTCAACAGGCAACCCTGCACACTGTTAGGGTTTCATCAGACCCTAAGGGTAAGTATTATTTCACCAGACCCTTAGGGTATCGCCGTAGGGTACCGCACCTCATGGGCGACGCGGCCAGTGCCTGCTGGTTCATGAATGTGTTTGCGGCGGGGAAGGAGGGCGCACCCAGGCCGTTGGCCAACATGTCCTGGAGGCTCTGTGGGGGTGCACCACTGGGGCCTGGGGTGGGGGTGGGGGTGGCCATGGTGGTAGATGGGTGGGGCGCTGGGGGTCCCTAGGATGGCCTGCGGGCGGCGTCTGGGAATGAGTTTTTCTGGCCATAGGTGGTATTGTGACTGTACGCCATCATCACAGGCAGGGTGCCCCCGGGCTGCACACAAGGCATGCCCCGCCCCTCTGCCTGCGCACTAGTGCAACGGGTTCATGTGTGGAGCGTGTGCATACCTTCCAGTGGCTGGCTGGTGGTGTGGCTGGTGCACAGCTGCGGCGCGCTCACTGGTGGAACCCCGGGCAGGCAAGGAGGGTTGGCCTTGATGTCAAGAAGTCCCACGCAGCGTTGGTTGCAAACTCCCTTCTGTGGGCTTGTAGCTGTGGCTGATCACTGACAGGATGGTGGGGCTGTGGCGTATTGTTAAGTGCTGCTGCCAGCTGTCCTCCGCACCTGGTGGTGGGTGCTGGTGAGGAGGATGGCGAAGCACCGCTGGCGGCAATTGGGCCGGGGCAAGGTATGTGGGTCGCTGTTGCAGACAGTTTTAAGCCAGATGTTTTTTATGCAGTGATATGGGTGCTGCTTGGCTGGTGCTGGCTTGCTGCTGTGAGTGCGGTGGTGGCAGCGCTTGGCCAAGGCCAGTGGTAGGGTGGGTGCCTCACAAATGCGCCTCAAACACACACGATTGCTGCCCAATGCTCCAGGCAGCGGCTGGTTTTTCCTTTGTTGTCCACAAAAGGCGCTCACTGCTCCGTTTCAAAGCCGATGCTGCCCCCGAATATTCAAATGCATGCTGCATCTGGTAGTGGCTGTCGCTGGTGTGCTGCCGCAGCTGCTCGCGTGCTTTTGCTGCCAAAATTCCTGATCTACTGTGGAATACCACAGCATCAATACCTCTGTTTTTGCCCGTTACGGTGCGACTTGGACAGGGTTATCTTTGTGCTTTGCAACAAGGGTGTCACTCTGTTTTCTGCCCACCATCCACCCCACCTTCCACCCCACTTAGCAGGGAGGTCGTCCACCACTGTAGTTGACCCGTACAAGCTTGCCAAAAGGACAGAAAAGGCTTGGAAAAAGGTTACAAGTCAAGAAAATCCTGTGGAACTACTTTCGCGATAGACAGCCCCTGATGGGTCTCGAATGGGTCACTCACGGAGTACGCCACTGCTTGCACAAACGGTTCCCAGGTTGAGATGAGGCCGCTTACCAGGTCCAAAAGTAGTACTAGTATGTCGCACGGCGTTGCCTGTGTGTGTTGAACCAGGCGAGGTGCTTCTGTCGCTGGCGAAACAGCGTGCGAGGGTTAGGTTCGTAATTTTAAAGCTCTCAGATTTGAACATTTTGACACAAATTGTGAATTTTTCGATGCAACGCTGGGCGCTGAGGCCACCGTAGGGAGGGTGCAAGCCTTGGAAGAGCGTGCAAGCCTTGCCTTGGCGTGAATCTTTCAGAAGAAGAACGATCAGTACACCCCAAGTGACGGCGGCACACCACCAATGTTGACAAAAGAAAAGTGAGTTACATGGTCAATAGCCACTCCATGCAAGGCAGGGCGCCATTAATGGACCAGGTCCTGGTCAATCCATCCTCACATGTGAAACGTGATCAGTCGAGCCAAAAATGATACCCTGTATGCATGCATCCAAGTGTGTTGCGTACGGGTCCCATCCACTGTATGTTGGACCAGATCTTTCACCGCTAAAATTCACTACAGGTATATTAACTACAGTGTGCCAACTGACTCGAGGTGACAACTGACAACAGTTGAGCAGTGACTATGCAAAGTGCAGAAATAAACATCCCTTGAAATTGTCAACCTCAGCACTGCATGCGTGACAAAAAAAACGTGAACTCTGAAAAGGACTGACAGGCAAGTGGTGGTGAAACATAAATCTCTCAACAAAGCACAGCTAACAAACCACAATGTTGCATACATCAGCAACAGTAAAACTCTTGAACGTACCCACACCCCCCAACGTATCCAGCCGGATGGCGATCTCTGCACTAGGCCTGGGGCCCTTGGCAGCGTGTCATCGCAGCTGCACCCCGCCCATCTTCTGCAGCTCGTGCAGCGCCCGGTAGCAGAACCGCAGCGGCATGCCCAGCGCAGTCTGCGTCGGGCGCTGCGCCTCCAGCAGCGCCACCTTGAGCGCCAGCCCCCCCTCGCCCAGCGTAGCCACCCTGCCCACCAGCCCCTGCTGCACCGCGGCCGCGTGCAGCGGCATCATGATGTTGGAGGACACGTCAGCCGCGTGGTGCCGCTCCATCTGCGTGAACCGGATCTCGCACTCCGCTGCCCCGGGGGTGGGGATGATCTCCACGTGCATGGAGATGGGCAGGGCGGGCAAGGGGGCGGTCCCCGGGGGGAGCGGCGGCTGGGGTGGTAGTGGCGCGGCGCTGGGTGCGGGCTGTGGGGGAGGGGATGGTCGGGGCGGTCTGTACATGGGCGGCACAGTATTGGCTTGCGCCGCGGGATGCGGATGTGATGTGGCACTGGGCGGGCGGGGGGCTTGGGTAAGTTGTTCTCTTGCTGGTGCGAGTGGCTGTGCCCTGCCTGAGGCGCCACCAGGCACTGAACCTGAAGGAGCAGGGCGCGCTGCCGATGTACCCTGCCGCACGGTGGTGGGAGCGGGCGCGGCGGCGCTGGCAAGGGGAGCAATGGGGCGTGCCGCCTGTGAGGTGCCTTGTGCTGCGGGTGGCTGCCTGGGATGCACCGCTGGCGCAGGCGCCACATGGCGGGGCACCGGGGCTGCGCTGCCGGAAGCAGCCCCCGCAGCAGCTGGTGTCTGTGTTGGAGGAGCGTCGATGAGGGGGAAGGGCAGCAGCTGCACGCTGACCGGCGATGCCCCTGACTGTGCTGGTGCGCTGCCTGCAGGTGGCTGCTGCGGGGCCATGTGGGTGGCCTGCCCTGATGGCGCTGCTGCTGGGCCATGCGGGTTGAGCGCCGGTGCCGCCATGCGCTCGATGGGCGTCGCCTTGGCTTCTGCGGTCCGGCGCTTGCGCTTGCGGGGACCTGCACACACCAGGCTGCTCGGAAACCACCACTGACAACCCACAAACCCTGTATGAACCACATACCCTATACGCAGCAAGGGTAAAAAATTGCAAAAATTAAAATTGCGCTCCTTGTGAACGGGGGGGCAAGTACACACACCTTCTTTCGCCTCATACGCTTGCGCCTCGGCACCCCGCTTGCTCCCCTGGCCAGCCGTCGGGTGGTGGCTGAGGTGCTGCCCCTCCCCGTCCCCGCCATTGGCCATGCCCCCATGGGCCTCACCAGTCAGGTCTATGGCTGAGGGTGTGGCGCCTGCCTGCACGGGGGCCTGCGCCACAGAGACAGGGGCGCTGCTGGGCGGCTGATTCCCTGGGTGCTGATGCTGCTGAGGTGCGGAGGCGGAGGGCGGGGGCGCAAGACCGGCGGATGTGCCAGTGGCGGCGGCGGCGGGCTGAGACGGTGCCGGGGGGCCGCTGGGGCGTGGCGGATGCCCAGATGGCGCTGGTGCCGTTTGCTGAGGTGCAGCGGTGCCGACGCTTGGTGGACAGATACTGGTTTGCTCGATGTAAGCCTTGGTGTAGTAGGCAGGGGCAAGCCTGGGGTCTCGGCTGGGGATTGGCATGGGGGCAGGGACAACACCCATGGCTGTAGTGACCACCGCCCCTGCACCGACGCTTGCCCTTGGTGCACCAGTGCTGATAGGAGGCACGTATGGCACAAATCTGGGACCCACAGGGGGAGGCTGTGGCTCGCTGGTGGTGGCTGGCTGATCAGGTTGAACGCCGTTCACATGGGCGGGCGCATGTGATGCGCTGGCAGCTGCTGGCCCTGCACCTGTCCCTTTTGCACCTGCTGGTGCGGTTTTGGCAGTGGGTGTGGGAGTGCGTGTGGAGGGTGGCCCTAGCGCCGGTGCAGGGCCTGCCCTTGCTTGTGCAGATGGGGCTGCTGCCTTCCCAGTGGCTGCTGCTGCTGCCACCTGGCGCATGTCTTTTGCCGCGGCGCCTGATGCAGCTGTTGGCCCCAGCGTCCCAGGCCCATAGAAATCCGCCAACATCCGCGTCGCGCCTTTGGGGGCCAGGGTGTGCCCCAGGGAGGGTTCAGCGGGTGCGGGTGCTAGGGGCGGGGCAGGCACCCGATAGGCCTCTCCCTGCTGCTCAGTCCCTGCCGCAGCCCCTGCACGTGACTTGTCCACTGCCTTGGCCGCCGATGGCGGCACCGCCAACGCCCCAGTGCCGCTGCTGCTGCTCGCGCCAGACTCCCCTTCGCCCTCCACCGCCAGTACCCCCCCTGGCGGGGGCAGGGACGCCGGTGCAGCAGACGAGGATGTGGCTACCATGGGGCCAACATCCTCCTTTGGTGCGGTGGATGCTGGTGGCGTTTCCAAAGCCTGATTTGCTCTCGCCCCCCTAGGCGCCCCCTGGCCACCAGTTTGGGCCGCCTTGCGGGTACCCTTGCTGCGGGCTGCTGCCTGCACGGGCACGGGTGTGTGCTTGGGAGGGTTGACGCTGCCCCCTCCACTGCGGCGCGCGCGGCGAGGGGGCCCTGCCGGTGCGCTGTTGTTCAGCTCGAGCAGCATGCCGGCTGCGGCCATGCTCTCCGATCCCTGCGGCCTGTCGTCCATGCCATCCCTGGGGCAGTGGCATGAAATGCATGGGTTATTTTAGGGACGAGACTACACGCGCTGCCTCTGTGTGTAGAACTACATCCTTTTTCTCATTACATGCCATGCCACACAGCAATGCCAGCACCGCAATGAAGTGCATGCAGGCATGCGGCAACACATGGAGGTCCCCCTCATGTGCATGCATGCCAGCAGCATCTCTAGAAATGTCCTGTCTACTTAGTAATACTTGTTACCACAAGGGATTGCATAACCTTGCAGAATGACTAATCACCGTTTTAATGACAATAAATAGTTGTCATATCCCCCCTGTCTAAAGTTACAATTCTATTTTTTCTCACCTTGGGCTTGCCTCCGCCTCCGCGCGTGACTTGCGCAGCGAGTCGAGGAACACAGCCACCGCCTCGTGCTTCTCATCCCTTGCAAGCTCAGCTGCAGTCTTGCCACCTGGCGTACGCGCCCTGCGCACCAATGATGCATGGTTAGGGGCCCTGCGTGAAGCGCCTCAACCCTAAACCCTAGTGATGTGGGGAGCCCGGCTGGTCTTGCTGCGCTTAGGATGCAAGGTGTGCCGCGCATAGGCAGCAGGTGTGCACCTGACCAACACTCCATGCCAGATTGCAAGGCGCATTGAGGTGCTGGCTAGTTCATGCCCAGCCACCGGGTATCAGCAGTGCCACTAATGAGACTGACCTGAACCTATCTCACCTGTCTTCTCGCAATCGCCATTACCTCACATGCCCAACATGGATTTGCCCTTACTTTCCTTACACTTGCTTCAATCCACAAAATGACATGGCAGGAGATGGTACTCAGCTTGGACAGCTCTCTTGTCACAGCCTTGCTTCCCACCACCCAACCCCTCCACCTCCGCCCCCACCACGCGCCCACCCACCCATGCCCCCACCACACGCCACCCACCTAGTGTCCGCCCTGTGCTGCACCAGTTCCCTGACCAGCGCCAGGTGGCCCTCAGAGGCAGCCACATGCAGCGGCGTCTCCCCCTTGCCGTTCACCTGGTCAATACCCTCCCCCTGGAGGTATTCAAGCAGCAGTTTGATGCAGCGGGTGGCTGCAGCGTGGCAGCCCTGCGGAGGTGGGTGGGTGGGTGTGGCTAAGGGGAGGAAGGTAAGGGGCTAAAATACATTTCGATTTTCCAATGCGCAGTATGTTTGGAGCAGACAAGGGGCGCGTGCGTGCCATGCGTTCGTGCCATGGCGTGCGGCCAGGGGCATCGCAGCAGGTCCTCATCCCGTCAGAAAAACACAGATAGAGGGTAGAGATGAATGTGCCGGTAGCTCAAGTGGTCGCCATGCATCCACCTGTTGCCATGTTAACCAACAGCACAAGTGCATGGTCTTGCCAGCGCCTCACCTGGCCGCCGCCCTTCTTGTGCCTGCCCTTGCACACCTCGGTGACGCACGCGTAGTGCAGCGCGCAGTCGCCCTCCCGGTCCCGGTGGAGCACCTGAGCACAGGCCTGAGCTGAGCACCACCATATCCCCACAGGAAAGGGTGCATGCACACCACTCAGCGCTGCCACCGGCTCCACATTAGAGCAAGCAGGAACCACCCGTGCACGAAAACACTACTTAGGCGCTGCATGGCTTGGTTTCCCCTGGTACCCCGCCATGCCAGATATGCACTGCTCCCAGGTAGTGCTCCACACAGTGGTACACACACGCCTCTAGGGTGCCTGACTGCCTGCTCTCTTCACCTTTGCGTGTGCCGCCAGGAACTTCTTGGCCAGCCCATCGTGCGCCGACAGGCAGGCCAGGTGCACCGGCATAGCCCCGTAGTGGTCCGCCACGTGGCAGTAGGTCTGTGCCTTTGGGTGCGCCAGCAGCATCTCTAGAGACTCCTCGCTGGTCTGGCTGTACTGGTGGGGCCGGGCAGCGGTGTGGAACACAGTGCTGCCCTCGTCGTTCTGGCAGCCAAGCTCGGCACCCCGTTGCAAGAGAAGCTTCACCTTGGGTGCATCAGACTGTGGGGACAACGGGTGGGTCAGCAGATGGGAAAGTGGACACCAGGTTGTGGCTGAACAGTGTTTGAGCGTAATGCCTGAGCAGTATGTGAGCTTGTGGGCAGAGCAAAGGGCCGCAGGGGTTGTCACTATATGTATCTAGCAGAAGTAGGACCCAACTTGTGGGTATTTACACCAGCTTGCACACGTTTGTGTGATGAGCAGAAGCCCGCACCTGATACACTGCGTTGTGGAGGCAGCTGAAGCCACTCTCTGGGTGTACAGCCATGTCTGCCCCCTTGTCCAAGAGCTCTTCCACAGTCCCTGTGTAGCCTTGGTTGGAACTGCAAGCCAGGTTGAGTGGCGTGCGCCCATCTTGGTTGCTGAGGTTGACCTGGGCTCCCAAGGAAAGCAACAGGCGAACATTGTCACGTGTGCCAAGCTTGGAGTCTAACACCACCAGGTGCAGAGCAGTGTTCCCTGCCAGGTCCCCATGGTTGATGTCCACTCCTTGAGCTACATAGCCTTTCACTGCTTCCCAGTTGCCCTGCCCCGCAGCTACCAGCAGCTGGTCACCCAGCTTCTGGCTCTTGTCCTTTCGTTTAGTGGAGGCGACTTGGGCCCGACCAGGGGACATTGAGGACTTACACCGTTGCCTTCAGTGCCGTTCTGAGGGCCCAAACTGGATGGATGGGACGGTACGTGGCAGGGCTGCCTCTCGGAATTAGGCAAAACCCACTCCAAAACCCACAACTTCAGTGTTGCAGGTTGCACACTAGCCTTTGCGCCTGTTCACAGCGGCTCGGTACACATGATATTTGGCGAAGGATGGCCGTTCAAGGTGGCAGTGGCCCCAACATCACGAAGACAGATACTGCTGTTCTCGTCAAGGGCGGAAACAGTGAGCAGTGGTCCCAATCACTGTAACTTCCTGAAATAGAAATGCCAACCTTGTCAAGGTTCTTGTACAAGCCCAAGGCCAAAAAGGCAGTTGTAAATAACATATTTATTAATTAACGGCTATTTAAAAAATAGCCGTTAATTAGCAATAATTTAACCAGCAGCAACTTTTCCCACAGGAGGATTGGGCTAGGTCCTTGATGGCTCCTACTAGCAGTGGTTATTGAAGTCCAGGGGTCTTGCAAACACTAAAATATTTTGAATAAGAGCAAATAGGAGCAAACTTGAAGCCTGACAGGCTGGAGGGCCACCCATGGGGTCACTGGAGCAGGTCCAAACAGACATTTGAACAAGGAAGTTGAAACCTCGATTACTTTACAAGGTGACAACATAGTTTTGGCCACATGCAAAATATTTTTGGCAGCAGTTTTTATCACGGGAAAAGCACCCTAGGTCACCGCCAATGTGCATTGCACAAGTTCAGCAAGTACAGGCTTGAGCAAGCTGGCAAGCGAAGCACTGCCACCAGGGCGGGGGGCCCTTTGCATCACATCTATTTGATGTAAAAATACCGCACTAGTAAAATGCAGGCCAAGAATGAAAATTAATGCAAAGATTCACGCACATTCAAAAAACAAGAACGGAAGAATTATTGCTCTACTTGAGTCTGATAACCACGGCTCCAAGCGCACAAATCCTAGGGATGCATGCTGCATTTTTTTCACTTTGCTAATCCCTCAAGGAGCTCTTGCTTTATTAACATGCCTGTTTAGGGACAGGCTGCGTGGTCATCCATTTATCTATTTTCTATACCGGCACCAACTGTAGACATCTGCCACCCCACTGGCCCAATTAACGGTATCGATGCCCAGACGTCCATGCCAAACCCTGATAATATTGAGAGGTACTGCGCCCCAAAGCATGCGCATTGCTGCCCCTGACCATGCGCGCGCTTTCCTAGCGCCAGGCGCCATGCATGCCCATGCGACCGGCCTCACGCCCACACTCACGCCCGCCGCATCTTCCTGAATGCAAAGAACCAGGGCTCCAGCTCCCCATTACTGGTGGTGATGCACCTGTCGCGCCGCACGTTTGCCTGCTGCGGCTCACCCACCAGCCAGGTGCTGTTCACACTGCACACCTGGTACTGGCCCCCATGATCGGCATCGCCCTCGCTGCGGCAGTCAAAGTAGTCATTTGGGCCAAAGCTGCAGGGGCGGGTGGGGGCGCAATGATGTTAGTTGATGCGGGTGGGCTGGGAGGGATGGTGGCAATGGTGGAAGGCGCTGGTGGGGGCGCTGACAGCGCTGGTGTGGGCTCTGGTGCATGCAGCGGTGTCGTGGAAGGTGTGGGGAGGAGCTGCCGGCAACAATGGCAGTCAGGTGTGTGGCAACTGCAGCTGGAAATGCAGCTGCTGGGGTACAGCTGATGACCTGCAACACGTGTATACATGTCCATGCTGTATTGCTGAATCACACTAATCACACCCACACCGCTGCTAGTAATGTCAGCAAGTTGAGTGAATGGTCAACCGCTGCGCCCCTTGCAACCCCCCCCTTCAACCCTCCCCCCCACCTTGTGTCCACCTCCTGCATGGCCCACAGCAGCTCCCTGTGCACCTGGGCCCCATGTGAGGCAAACAGCGCCTCCCACCACGCCCTGGGCCGCAGCAGCGTGTGCATGCCCGCCTGCCGCACCTGGCTCTTCAGGCTGATGCTCAGGAACAGGTGGCGCCGCGACACGCGCACAAGCTCAGACACAACCTGCAGGGTGGGTGGGGGACGCGGTCACCACGGATGCTTGCTTGTGACATGCTGGTGGTGGGTGAGGCCGGCTGCGCCCTAGCAGGAGTGGGAATGGTGGTGCATTGCAAGCCTATTACGAATAACTTGCGCTGAGAGTTAAAAAGCACTTTTTTTTAATACTCTGTGTTGCATTCAAGAACTCTTATTTTTCCACAGCAAAACAGTTTCCTCCTAAAGTAGATACCATCTTTCCCTTTATTTGCTTACAAACACCCACGCGCGGTACACATGTGGCAGTATATGGCGTGTGGAATGAGCAGACCCACTGGCAGACAACTGGCAGACAACTGGCAACCGCACGCTCATGAACCCCCCACCCCCCACCCCTTGCTGCTCCCCACCTTGCTGGCCTTGTCCAGTGGCAAATGCTCCAGCACATCCGCACTGAAAACCAGGTCAAAGGAGTCATCGGCCCAGGGCAGGGCAGCGATGGTTCCCGCCTCTGCCCACCCATTGGCCACCAGGTCCCCGCACTGCGCCCCCAGGACTGCGTCTGACAGCTCCACGCCGTACGCGTTCTTGCCGTAGGCGCGCAGCTTGCGCAGGGCGGCGCAGTTGCCTGTGCCGGCGTCCAGCACCGAGTGGAATGGGAGGCGCGCCACCAGGGGGCCGATGAAGCGGCAGCCCCAGCAGCTGCAGGAAGTTTCAAGGAGCACTGGGTTGTATTTTCTAAAATAACCAATAGAACGTCTTGTGTACGATTATCTTTTGGATATATAGAATGACATAAAGCAAGCCAGAAATGTCAAATGATAAGATTCAATCACAACAAGGAGACAATCAACAAGGTACTTGAAAGGGTAATTTAGTTGGTTACAAGCACGTCAACTGTAGCTACATACAGGCAATTTAAATTGTCAAATGATTGATTTATTAGTGCGTCCACTTTTTTGTTTATAAAGGTTAAACAGATATTGTTTTTGTTAACGACGCTGAGCTTCTATTGGCGGGAGCCTACCTTTGTATCCCATACCCCCCCTTCATCCATGTTTCATCGTACGTCCCCTTGTACACCTCGCTGCTGGAATGGTAGCCAGCCAGGCGAGGAGGCGGGTCAAAGCCATGCTGGGGTCCCAAATAGGGGCCGTCCTCAAGGAAGATAGCGGCTGGGTCCACTAATTCGCATCTCCTTGCATGGCCTGCAGCCCAGTAGCACAGGGCTAGCGCCGCTATGCATATGGCTAGCACCAGCAGCCACAGTGCGTAGGGGTGGCCCAGTGGCTGCCTAAACCCTCTAGGGCTTTGGGAGCCCATGGGACGAACCCTAGGGTGCTGGGTGTGTGGGGTGGGAGGCACCACATACGTGCGTACAATGAAGGAACCGCTGGACTGCACTTCTACTTCTCCTCTGGTCCAGTGCTCAAAGCCCAGCGATGGCTCTCGAGTATATTGGCCAGGTGGGCATAAAGTGGCCAGCAGGTATACCTAGGTACCCAAGATGGTCTGTCCTATGGGTGTACCTGCATGGAGGGGGGTTGGCGGGAAGGTCATGTGTGGGTACTAATTGAATACCGGATGGGTGGCATATGCGTGCGGCGCCAACACTAGTTTCAGGGTGGACCAGTCATGCGCACTCCAAACGGTACTATTTACCTACTGTTGATCTGCGGTAACAGGCACACCTCTAAACCTGCACATGGGTAGTCCGTCACCCTTTTTATCTCTGCAAAAAATATGCACGAGTGACCATGGGCATGCCACCCTCCCGGGTTGTGTGACCCCGTACACATGCGACCATTGTGTGACGTAAGCTCACGTATACTGCTAGATAGTTGGAAGCTTGCAGTCTAGCTGGTTGATATTGGGCTAGGAAAGAAAGCAAGCAGGCAGCTATACTGCGCTATGTGGACTGTGTTGGGGGCCCGTATACCATCCCAGGCTGACCTTGTACATACTGTAGTTGCGAGGAACAGGTTACAAGGGAAGGGGATGACGAAGGACTTTCTTCAACCTTTTTTAAAAGATGTAGACCTGTGCGCGACTACGCAGAGGCGTGAAGACTTGGTTGGCTTTCAATTTGGCACATGCCGTGCAAATTGGCGTGCGCGACTGTCCCCAAGACGGTAACGACTGTGGGGGGTGGACGCAGTCTTGGGTACAACGCGAAAGCTCCTTAACGAGCATTCTATAGGCCAATGCAGCAACCGCCAGCAATATTACTTTAGAACAATATTCCGGTTCAAAATAAAAAAAGGCCTGAATTATCCCCCTTGTATGCATGCATGTTGGATGCATGCGCACTTGGAAAACCCATCTACATAGCACTGCGACACAGACCACCCCGTTACTCAAGTCCACAAGTATATTGGACGTACTACGCAGTGTCTAAGGATCGCTTTATTGAAGGGACGACATGCCGTAGCAACAATCTCACGCCAGTTTCGGGGTGCAGTCTCTCCACAAGGCCTCTTGCCCACAGCCACGCAGAAAGCACTGCAGTAGCAGCCCAGGAGCTTTTAGGTAACTTGCAGCGTAGCATGCGCTGCGCACGCTTCCAAGCAGTAACACCGCAAGCATGCAGGACTACGATGCCCTGCAGCTTTTATCCAAGCACGTTGACAAAGCAACCGACAAGCGCAGCCGTGAGCCCGATGAGCAGCATCTGCGCCACATAAAGGACTTCTGCAAGGCCTCGGATGCCAACGTTGCTGCAGCGTTTGAGAACCTGTTCGGCAAGCTGAAGCACAACCACGCGCAGGTGCGGAGAAACTAGCATTCAACTGGTTGATGTGAATTAAGTGCTCACGCTGGCGGCTCTAACAGACGAGCTGGAGGGTTCCAACTGTTTCATTTTTCCGGAAAGGATTACCCAACGACGCATGCATGCATGCATTTGGGTGCTGCACAATGCACATGGTTTCGGATGCAACTACGGTAGCCACTCCCCACTCGCAAGGCCGTCATCATATTGCTGCTACATGCACTTCATGTATCAGACATACCACCCCCACTCCAAGGCCACGCCTACTTGTCTGCACACTAAGAACCCCAAAACCCTAGAACCCAAACCCCGCCGCAGGTGCGCCTCAACGCGCTGCTGTGCCTCAACGAGCTGTTCACGCGCTCGAAAACCCTAAGGGCATTGCTCACCGCACGCCTGACCCTCCTCCTGGAGCACGTGATTGGCTTCAAGGCCGACAACCCGCTGCCTGGGCCCCCACCGGTGGCTGCAGCGCTGCGTGAGAAGGCGCTGCAGCTGCTGGAGGAGTGGGACACTAAGTTTGGCAGCAACTACAAGCAGGTGGGGTTTAGGGTTCAGGGTTTAGGGTTTAGGTTTTGGCAGCAACTACAAGCAGGTGAGGGCACAGCGGCAACTACCCTGGCAGTGGTGTGGTGGGAGAGCTGGCAGACGGGCACTGGACTGAAGTGCCTGCATACTGTATAGGATGGAAGGCATGCGTGAACTACTGCGGCGGGATGAGTGGCCCCGCTTGTTTGCCACGTGTCGGTGTTGACCGAGGTTTGGTGCTGCAGATTGGGTTGGGCATTCGCTACCTCCGAGACAACTTGAAATACAACTTCCCCGAGGTGCAGCAGCAGCAGGCACGGCGGGAGGCGGAGCGGCGAGACCAGGAGGTGGGGAACACTTCAACCAAAACCCTAGAAAACCCATTTGTGAAGTTTCTATGCCTTAAATTGGGATCTCAGGCAACCACATCAAGAGAATATCACTTCATGTTCATGGTCCTGACTGTACCCGTTCATTGCACAGCCACTGCAATTTACTTGTACATGATTGGCATCAGCAGCAAAGGGTCGGGGTAGGTACACCTGCAAACTTGCGCACGCAGCTGCGATTGCAAATAACCCAATGCCGCCTCCCCTCACACGCCTCCCTCTGTGCGCACGCAGGAGCGCACCCAGGCCATCCTGCATGCCAAGTTCACCCGCCTGCAGGAGGACTTCCCTGCAGCACAGGCGGAATGCGTGTCCTCAGCCGTGCAGCTGGTAGGCACTGAACCCTAACCCTGTCCTCTTGAACCCTTAACCGTAAACAGCTGGTACGTGCTGAACCCAAACCCAGTGCCTATCAGTGGGAATTTGAATTATTACAGTTTTGGAGCCCTGCATGCACCAAGACAGGTCTGGGCAGCCTGTCAAAACCCATCACATCGCGGCAGCATATGAGTAGAGGGTGCACAGCAATGCACGACCTGCATCCATTGTAGTGGTCTGATGGCAGAAGAAGGTGTGCCATGTGCTATGTCATGGCCATGTGTTCCTGAGGCCACTACCTATTGCCTGGTGTGTGCCTACATCTCATGGCTGACAAGGGTTTTGTTCATCCCTAACAGAATGAGTGTCTGTCCCTGCTGGAGGGCGGGGATGACGGGATGGCATGGGAGGACGTGCCAGACTCCGCGGCAGCGCCAGGCGACACGGTGCCAACCAACCACGGCTCACCACCAGACGGCATGGCCAGGGAAGAAAGTTACAGGGGTGACGAAGGGGAGGCGGGTCCCGAGACGGAGGGCCTGTCCAGCTATGCTGCTGCAGCTGCTGACCTGGCAGACATCGAGGCACTGGTGTTTGGGGAGAGTGACGAGGAGGGGCCCAGTGGTGCCGGGGGTGTAGGGGAGGGAGAGGATGCGGGTGTTGATGCCGATGTTGTTGAGGAGGCGTACAGCTTGTGGCGCCAGATCAGCACCCGCCAGCTCCCTCAGGTGCAGGCGTGGCTCAAGGTGCTGGTCAAGGTGGGTGGCAAGGGGGTGTGTACTGTACATGGCAGCTTGGGGTTGGAGGGTGGACAGCCACCCTGCTCTTGCTGAGCTCTATTATTGTTGTACATGATGGGGCTCGCGGCAGCACATGCACAGCGATCAAAATGAACAAAATTCATCATGGCAGGTTTTCCATAAAGTGCACTCTAGAATTGCATAGTATGTTCTATGTGGGGGCCCCCACATCAGCCCCCTCGCCCCATCCTCCTGCCTGCATTCACCCGCTGGTGTGTTGCTGGGCACACCACCCATTGACCGCTTGCCCCATCCCTGCTTCCTCTCTTGGCCTCCTGACTCCCCCCCCTCCGCAGGTGGACGTGGGTGAGACGGGGTCAGCCCCTCACAGGCAGAAGGAGACCCTGCTGAGGGCGTGCATCGGCCTGCGCCGCCGCCTGTCTGAGGCCGCCGCCCGCTACCAGGGGATGGCGCAGGCACACAGGCTGCCCACTGAGAGGGAGAGGCAGCGTGCAGGGGGGAGCGGGGATGGTGCGTGTGTGCAGCAAGTGATGTATGTTCACCTACCCTTGGTATCGCCTTGCTAGTGGTGGGGTGGGTGTGCACTCAGGTGGTAATGGGCCTACTCCCCTTGACGGCCCTCCAAGAAAGCTTATCCCTAGCGGAAAGTTGCCATTTAACCCATGCTCTTTGGCCATTCCTGTGCACCCATGGTAGAACCCAAACCAAGGTTCCTTGACCTACTTGCAGGCGCTGGGCCTTCCCAGCCGCACAACCCGTACGCCGCAATTGTTGACCCTGCTGCGCCTAGAGAGCCTTTTGTGCTGGGTGGCAAGGGGAGGAGGGCAGCGGGGGGGCCAGCGGGTGCCAAGGGGGGTGCAGGGAAGGTAGATGTGCAGGCAGAGAGGTCGGCCGACGTGGCTAGGCACAGAGCTAGCATGCTACCCGAAGATGTGAAACAGCGGCTGCTGGAGCAGGTAGGGTGTGGAAGGAACCCCTTGTTAGGGTTCAGGGTTTAAGTTGTCAATTGACAATGTCAATTTGACATGCATCTGGATCCATGTAGATTGTTATGGTTCAGGGTTTAAGCTGTCAATTGACAATGTCAATTTGGCATGCATCTGGATCCATCTAGATTTCGTGTGACTCAAACCAGCAAGCGAGCTTCGTAGCGCGAGTTCATGAGCACCAAGGCCATTTAATTGGCCCTTCAGATATAGTCGATGGGATTAGTACCCGCTCGACTGCTCACCTGGGAATGACGTAGGGTCACTTTCTGGATGGGTTGCTTAGCTAAAGGGTGCACAGTTTCGCGGCTGATGCCTCCTCGGGTTCGTCCCCAAAATTACGCGTCTCGCGTAGGGCTTTACCTTGTTTTTCTTGAGTGCCTTTCCTCCCCTGTGTAGCACCAGCATGTCCTCACACAGAATGGCACCCTACTATCAGTTCCCACTTTGTGCTGCACACTCACCGCCCCCAGTGACAAGCGTGCCAACCCCTAACTGTCCCCCCAACAGGCGCCCGTCATCCCCAGCGGCATGCACACGCAGTACTGGGACAGCGGCAGCGCAGCGCTGGTGGGGCACGGCATGGAGGTGCAGAATCACTGGGGGCCGGTGGACGCGCAGCAGGCCCTGCCACAGGAGCGGCTGGACCAGCTGTTTGGCCTGGTGCCCACCTATTACACACCCCCTGTACAGGTGGGTGCTGGGAGTGACGGCACCAGGGGTGGTCATACTATAATCCAAGGATTTATTAGCACCCACTTGGTGTTCCGGAAATCATTACCTGTACTATGCCGCCTCTTGGCCGGGGTATTGGTCTTTGTCTTTGTTTCCCCCTCAAACCAGGAAGTACTACAGGGTATAACCACAAATTACTAGGTGTTTATTCCCGGCTAACAGTATTCCTGAAACAATAAATTTCTAATAAATTTCATTTTCTAACTGAATTATTAAATTGAATTTCAATTTCTAATTTAATAAACTTTTAATAAGTTTCAATATCAATGAATGCCCTTGACGGTACATGCCACTTTTGGTCCTGCATGGTATTGGGTTAGCAGCGCTCACAACTGTACACAGTGTTGGAGTTGGCTTCTGTTGGCAGCAACACCGCTCATTGCAAGTCGGTGATCGCCACTCCGCTTTGTTACCGTAGGAGCAGGAGGCAGCGCCGCAGCCGCGCAGGGCCCGCCGCGTGAGGGAGCAAAGCAACACTGGCGCAGGCGCTGCCGCAGGGCCGAGCGATGCGCCTGCCCCCCCGCGCCCGCTTGCTGCCCTGCCTGGTGCGGCCGCTGGGGGGGACTCGCATCGTGCGCAGCGTGCCGCCGAGCGCGAGTACAACCTGGCTGTCATTGGTGGCGCGTACACAGATGAGGGCATGGCGCGTCAGCTGGAAGAGGGACAGGCTGGCAGTGGCGAGGTGAGGGTTGACCCTGTCTCTATAGGCTACCATGCATAGCATTGTGGAAGGTGGTGTGAATGTGTGTGGTGGCCCCTGCGAGGTTGGCTGTGGATGGCTGCAGTGGTGGCAGCCTTGTGCTGAGTGGTGCTATGCACTGCTAGTGCACTGCACCAGCACACTCACAACATATTCCACAGCGTAAATACCCCACCTTGAGAGTACCCCGCGGCATGCATATAATGCCCCACAGGTAAAATAATGCTATACCATTACCTAGCTCCAACAGCCAGCGCTGCACCCACTTGACCTCATCGAGGCTGACCTGTGTGCCTGGTGCACCACCACAGGATGCGGGGGGGCGCTGCAATGGGGTGAAGCGCAAGGCCAGCGTGCGGCAGCGACTGGAGCGCAAGCTGCTGACGGGGCGGGCGCGTGCGCGTGCGCTTGAGGAGGTTGGGCACATGGAGCGGGACGTGCAGCGGGACAGGGTGGCAAACACCTGGGCAGACTAGCGTGCGGTGTGGGCTCCAGGTGGTGGCTGGTGGCGGGGGCAAGTGTGGTCGGGGGTGCCTGTAGGGGCAGTCAGCAGCCAACTAGTGTTTCGCACAGGGTTGCAAATGACGCACAAGTTCAAGTTGGTGCTGTGCACAGCAGTAGTGCATATGCCTGGTGCCTGCTGTGGCCGGGGGTGCCAGGGTGCTGCTGCTTGGCATGCAAGCAGGTGTGAGTGCATGGCCATTGACGCTGATGCAGTGCCATTGCTGCGCGGCGTATGTGTAGAACAGCTGGAGTCTCACGCCACATATGGTACTTCAGGGGAACATGAGGGTGTTGTGCGTGTTGAGGTACATCCACACACCCCCACCGTGCACTGGTGGCCGGTGTGACAACCCACAAACTGCTATCCTGTTCTCATTGCGATGCTGGCTGCGACGCCACACATACCTGCTCTGCCACTTGCAACCAGATGCCTTCAGGTGAACATCTTCAAACTTTTCACCAGTCCTTACGAGTCCTCCTGGGCAGTGTCTCAAGCAAAGGCAAATCCTTGTCAAAAGGCGTTTCAGTCCTGACGCCAACAGCCACAAACCCGAACCAGTGCCCAAGCCCGCCGGGCTGTCCGGTCCGCGCAAGGCTCCGCGGCGTTGTTGCAATGACAAAAACGCCGGAACGCGAACGGTCACACAGGTGAAGAGGCACCTCATGGGATCCCTGGGATTGGCGTGGCCGGTATAGATCGCGATAAAAGACAACTTTCAGCCAAAACAGCCCTTTTTGGTGGATGTTTGGGTCGGAAATGCCAGCGTGGCGCAGTGCTCGCGTGATTGCCTAAAATTATTGACTCGAATGCTTGGCGCGGCGTGAGTCATAAATACGTTCATCCGCCCCGTGACGCCCCCAAAAGCGTACCTTATGCGTACCATACTCAAATCTGGAAGGCGGAAACATTGACAAATAGGCAAATGCCGCCAACTAAGCGCCTTATGACGCCATTCTGGTACAAACGTTTCGGACTTATCAGCACATCATGATACGAAACGAGCCCGAGTCGTTACGGTTTCGGGACAAAGGTGCACCCATGTGACCTGGAATGTGAACTGTCACACCGCTGCCGAGACGCTTCATCTTCAATCGGTCACGTGCTCAATAACTTTTTTGAACGAAAGTCCACACAGTCCCGCTGCAGCGCCATCTTGCAGGCTGTTGGAGTTCTGGGCCCGGTGCAGCACAGCCCGAGCAAGCTATAAACAGCAAACGTTCCACTTCCTCCTTCACCAAACTCTTCCTTCTCCTACTTGCACCAACTATAAACGGTTAACTACTTTTGCCACTCAACCAAGTTTTGTTGCAAGCACACCTTCCAGCAGTCGAGCATACACAGCTCCACTCGCCACACCACTCCGCTCCTTCACACTCAAGCAACTCGCAAGATGATGCTCGCACAGCGCCCAGTAGACATCCTACCCAGCTTCAAGCAGGTCAGTTGTCAGCAGCTAAGCGCAAGCGACGATATGATTGGAAGGACTTGCGCTAGTATGCATATTGCACTGCACACCAACCCACCACGACACACTCTTGTGCCGCACCCCGTTTAAACCTTGAGCGGTGCTGTACTCGAACGACTTGCTTCAGCCTCTTGATAACACAGTGGTTTCCTCTTGCCCGCCGTCCTTGCTGTTCCAAAGTCGTGCGTGAAGGGATTTCAAAAGTGTCGAGAAACCCCATTCGGCACTACTGCCCCACCCACCACCTCCTGACCCTTTTCGCCCTTTGCTACAGGAGCCAAACTTCTCCAGCTTCGGCCCCAGCTCCCTCAAGCGCAAGGCCGAAGACGCACCTGAGGCAGCACCTTCTGAGAAGAAGTTTGCAAGTGAGTGAGCCCACTCCTCTTGGCAGGGCATGGCCCCCGGTGGAAGTGTGTTTGAACGTGCAGTACCACACCACGCCATCTGTTTGTTTGTAGCAAACACCAGTGCGGTATCGAGCTTGGTTGTGTGGGTTGAGTGTGCTTCTTGGCTAGGATTGCCCATGTGACCATTGGTGTTCTCACTCCGCTGCCCTCGGCGCCACTTCGACAGATGTGCAGACACACTACTCCATTGCACACAACGCACACGCCTTAGCCTAGCGCCACACCTTGTACTACCCTCTAACTCGCCCTTTCCTCCTCCTCCAGGCTTCAGCCTGCTGTATGGCGGCAACCGCAACCAGTGCTCCCTCAACGGCGTCACCCGCAAGTTCGTCAACCTGCTGGAGGAGTCCTCCGGTGGCCTGGTGGACCTCAACAAGGCCTCCGACTCCCTCTCCGTGCCCAAGCGCCGCCTGTACGACATCACCAACGTGCTCGAGGGCATCGGCCTGGTTGAGAAGGACTGCAAGAACAACATCAGGTGGCTGGGATACCCCGAGACAGGCAGCGAGGAGGAGGAGGACGTGAAGGAGCAACTCGAGGACCTGCAGGTAACCAAATGCACCAACCACCGCCCACCTGCCTGCACCTGACTACCCACTTGCACCACTGCTACTTTTCAAAGCCCCTGAACCCCCTTGCTGACCCGCTTTCCTTCCCTCCTACAGGAGCAGGAAACCCTCCTCGCCCAGCAGATCACCTCCCTTGAGGAGAGCATCCGCTCCTTCGTGGAGGGTGTGGGCAGCAAGCTGTTCGTGACTTCAGAGGACATGCTGGCACTGCCCGGTGTGGCACAGAGTGTGACCTTTGGCATCAGCACCCCCGCCGGCACCACACTGGAGGTGGCACAGCCCAAGACCGCACACCCCAACGCCCACTACAAGTAAGTTCAGCTAGCAATACACCTGCACCACTTCTCCTGCTTTGCCTGGCTGTCACCACACACCACTGCCTGCTGTTGCCTTTTGCATCCACTCCTGTCCACTTCCCTCTACCCCAGCCCAGTCCACTAACCCGCCTCCCTCCCCTCTCCAGGTTGGACATTGCCTCCCCCTCTGAGTGCCTGGACGTGTGGCTGGTCAACAACCCCGGCGCCGCCCCATCCACCCCCGCCGCCCACTCTGAGCCCCAGTGCTCCTTCAACAAGTGCGACCAAGCCGAGGGCGGTGCCGAGTCTGCCCCCGAGTCCAACTCCGGCTCCTGCGGCGCCTCCCCCAAGGACTGCAACTTGGACATGGACGCCATTGACCACCTGCTGGCTGTGGGCCCATCAGACATTGACAACTGGTTCGCTGAGGGTGGCCTGGATGATGCCACACTTGAGCTGTCAGACCTGTTCACCAAGGCATAAGTGACCTCACCAATAACAACCATGCGCCACACTCTACCCTCTTTTCCTGCCCACCAGCACTGACCTCTTCTTTTCAACCGCTTGATGGTTGTTTGCCTTGGTCTTACTGGCTGTATACTACAACTTGCCGCAGCCTGCAGCGATGAATGTGTGGGGTGGGTTTTTAGTTTTGCCCCTTCCCCCACCTTGAGTGCATGGTTTCAATAATTTTTGGCCCCTTTTGCCGGTGCAGCTCTGGTGAAGTCTGGTCATACAAGCCTCCCTTTTGCTACTTTTCATTTGCTAGGAACTGCAATAATTAGGCTGATTTCAGCCTGCTCGTGATGAGTTGATGTTCCAACTTTGATAGTGTCACGCACCAACGTGGCATGTGCCCCTTTGGGTCTCCAATAAAGCAGCTGTTTCTGCTGCGCAATGCTAGGTGGTACCACATTTCAGTGCCCTCTGTTATAATTTTAGCAAGTGGTGCAACTATCAAAGTATGTGTGCCCACTCAAATTTATAATTAATAAGCTTACAATTTATTGCGCCCAGAGCGTTCTGTTGCGGGTACGTTTGAGATCATGATTGATCTAGTGCGGATTCATTCCAAATAATTCTTGAAGATCAAACATTGCCACTCGTGTAACATTTCCACCCAACTATGATACATTGTCACAGCGGTGGTACCAGCATGACCTGGTCCACTATGACTCCCGGAGTCCCGAGTCACCCAACGGTTGACTATAGTTAAGTCCCGAGTCCACATAAAACTACCAGATATTGCCGCATGTGCAGCTGCAGCGGAGTTAGGGGACCACTAGTGCTTGACAACACTGGGAAATCATCTTCTGAAGTTCAATAAATTGTAGTATAAAGTTTCTTGTCAAGGCCTCCGCCGGAGGCTCCGGAGCTATGCATTGGGGGCTATGCGTAGTTGCTATGCCGCCTTATTTACGCCTTTGGCGTCTGTTTTTTCTTTTCTTTTCTTTTCTTTTACCGATAGGTTACACGCCTCATTGAGGATATACCATAGTGCACCTGTGTTTGTAATTTACCAGCCATATGGTGCCCATTCTATCATAACCAAGCATTGGTCATCGTCCGGGCCCTTGGTCCTAGACTGAGATAATGTTCATTGAAGCCAGTGCTCTGCTATAATGGCTGCAGCGCCCAAAATACGCATTATGTTACAACTTGACTTGAAGTAAAAATTGTAGTTCAAACCATCAGCGGCAATCGAAATGCGCAATTGCAAGCAGCTGCTGTTTGGAGTGCCTGCAGGCTGACAGGGCTCAGCAGGGATGCAAGGCGCACGGCCCGGTGGCAATGGTGGTGGATGCATCCCTCGGGGGGCACACATGAACTGTGTACTGCTACAACTGTATCTGGTGCGCACTGCTGAGCAAAGCTGGCATCTTGTCGAGGGTACAAGTGGGCCAGGCCAGCACCATGCCACGCACCCCTCAGAAGCGCATCATCACTCGCGTGTCCTCTGCCAGCGCTGCATATGTCCGGTCTATGAGCTGCGGCGCCAATACCCGCACCGTCACCGTCACGCTCAGGTACTTGCCACCCATGCGCTCCTTCACGCTCACATCCCCGTCATCCTCGCTCACACCGCATGCCCTGGCAACAGCAGCGAGGCGCGGATTACCATCTGAGTTATCTGACAGCATGCGCAATGCCCAAGTGCAAATTTGAAGTTTAGTGTTTGCCATCGTGATACTGCAGTACTGCATTCATTACATGCATGGACATTGTCAATCAGTTGCAGCATGTGGGCCAGTTCACCAGGCCATGGCACATGCACAAGGAGGATGGATGATTATGCTGCAGTTCAACGACATGCACACAGTAATGGCATCCCCTCCTCGGCCCAGCGTGGTTCCTTACTTGGTAATTGTTTGCCTGATGTCATCCACTAGCTGCTCCTTGTCCTGCAGGGCCCAAAAGCACAACTGTTCAACCAACCAATCCATAAACAGAAAACGGAACCGCTGGCGGTGCAGGCGAACGTGCAGGTAATCACACTAAATTGACTGGGCGCTGTAGAGCACGCGCCCAAGGGGTGAACGTGCATGCTGCAAGCAATTCAGCGGCAAGCACGATGCGCACTCCCGCATGTTCTTGACAATATTTAAGAAACATTAGAGTACACGGGTGACAAAATGGTGCAGGCCGGGCATTGCTGCAAACCCTGCAGCCGTATCAGCGCACCTGCCCCGCTGCCTGCATCACCACCTGGAAGGGGTACCTGGCAGGGAAGGTCATGAGTGATGACAAGATGACGCCGCTGCTGTGTTCAGTGTTCTGTGGGAGGGGGCCAGGGGAGTTGTGGTCATCATGATGGCCGATCACATTTAACCCCAAAAAAATGCATGCTTATTGACAGGTGTGAGGCGAAAAGGTGGATAAGAGTACCTACTAGGGTAAGGTCATATGAGCTTGCTTGCTTAGGAATGATGTTGCAGGTGCCCCACAACCCACCTCCACTGTCTCAGGGGGGTCAAACTCTCCTCTCATTGCTGCACGCAGTGGCACACAGGGAGGGTGAGAAGTCGGTGCGCTGCTGCGGGCATGTCTTACTGCGTGTGAATAGTGCCCAATAGGTGCAGCGTGTGCATAGTGTCCAGCCAGGTGCAGCGTGTGCATGTGCTAGGGCGCGTGGCACTGGCAATGTGGGCACCCTGGTGGTTACCAATTGCTCCATGGGCAGGGAGTACCAGGATGACACAGAACCAGCAAGCAACAGGCGCCAAGGGCTCAGGTGATTTGGTAGGAAATGCACAATCCTTGTCAAAGTATGGGCATATTTACAGCCCAGCCCCTGTTATTGTATGTGCGCCTGGCGTGCCCAATATGCACATGGGTGGGCGCGTGGCCATCTGGGTCCGTACCTCGCACCGCCACATCAAAGCGTGTTGCACCATACTCGTTCACAGCCTTGCCTGTTTTCTGATCTATGAGGTACCCCTTGTCGTCTATGCACAGGTCTGCAAGAGTGGGGTGGAGGGTGACTGTGTCAAGAACATAAATGCAGATAAGCGCGCAACGCAGGTCACCGCAAATCATAGATATTGAGCACAATGCTTAGAAATGCTCTGTGAGTGATTGGGTCCGGACTGCGCGCTTTCACCACCATCCTGTGTGCTTGCTCTGTACATCTAATAACAGGCAATGCGCAGTGTGGTTGGCGGTATGTATGTGCACAAGTTACAGGGTGCTGCCGCTGTGCAGTAACAGTGTACAAAGTTAGCAGGATTTAATTTATGGATCCACCCCACCTTGGAGCTCAGGCGGCAAGTCTTCAGAGGAGGCACGCACCACCCCTGACATGCACCTGTGGCTGTGGCTGTGGCTGGTGCGGTGTTGGAGCTGCCGAGTGCAGCGCGGCCCGCTACCAGGTGGGGCAGTTGACGTGAAGGCTTGTGTGTACCTCACGTGCAGGTTGGCTGTGCTGTGCATGCTGGTTGTGCTGCCTGCAGCAGCTGTGGGTGAACCACGGTGTTTGATGCAGGCGGGAAGGGACGTGAGCCACCTTGCAGCCACACTGTGTGGATAAAAGTGAGTTTCTGACAGCGTTGTGGATGAGGATGATCAACACCTGGTGTGGAGCGGCGGTGGCATCTAGGTAATGTGTTCAGTGGTGCACTGTAAATGTGTTAGCAAGACCGGGCAGCTTGCAGCAGCGGAAAGCTCCGTTTGAGACCCGCAGGACTAGGAGGATCTGGTGCACAGACTATTATGCCAGTTGGGCAATGCTGGTGCCCTGCTGGTTATCGACTACGCCGGTTGCTGTGTTGCAAACGCATATGCATGCATGCATGAACCCGAATGTCTCGATCTACATTACACCTCAAAATCGTGTGAATTAAGCTCGGATACAGTTAACAACTCGTCTATGCCATGTGGTGGTGCGCACAAACCTGGTGCACGGACCAGCTACGATATTTGAGCTGGCTGGTGTGCACTTTCCCTGATTTTAGGGTTACCTCTCAATAACCTAACCAGTAGGGTGATGTTATAAGGCTTTTATTGGGTTAACGCAAGTAGGTGTGTTGTCCCCGACAGAGTCTGAGCAACAAGCACACCTTGTTGAGAAAGAGGCTCAGCAGGATGCCTCACTGAGTACAACCGGCTGCTAAACAATGATAACAGTCTTGACCAATTTGGGTTTGAAACCCAAAGCGTGTGAGCGCATTGACGGCTCCCCACTTCAGTAATCCATTTCAAGTCAGAGTAGCTCTGCAGTTGACAGTTCTTAGGATGACTATACAGCAGTGTCAAAGCTAGACGACACACAAGGATTTAGGATTTCACAGTGGTCTGCACCGTGCGGCCCTTCTGTGGTTGGCTGGCTGATGCCCCAAAGGTTGACAAAACTGACCACCCACGCATCCACTAAAGACACCATTTGTTTGCCAGAAAAAATCCACCACCAGCTGCAAGCAGGTGCCACAGGCGTTTCCAGCCTGCCAGCTGTGTTGCTGCCCAGGAGTCTTGACACCATTACTGCGCCTGAGCTCACGGCCCACTCATGACGTACTGCGCCAGCGCTGGGTAGTTCTGTATGAGCTCCTTCATCTCCCCCTCCAGGTTCTCCAGGGAGCGGGCGGCGCTCTCACGCGCACCCTTCTTCAGGGCCAGCTCGTCCAGCGCCTCCTGGCCTCGCAGCTGGAGCTGTCGCAGCAACTCAGGCTTGGGGGTCAGGAACCACCTGCATAAGGGGCCAGGAGACATATTGGCAGTGGTCCCTCTTTGGAGACCAACACATGGGTCAGTCGTGCATGTCTGGCTACCCTTGTCCAGCAGAGTGGCCACGTACCCCTGGGAGCACACCACCTACGGACGGGATGGTGATCAGGTCCCGCAAGCAGGTAACGGCAGCTAGCAGTGTGCATGGCGCTGTGACTTACGCTCGGCCAATGCCCTTGTACAGCCTGGTGTCTTCTGGCAAGGGCTCGATTTCTGCACTGACCAGCTTCGTTTTCGTGGCAAGGGCTTGGCAATTCCGGATGTTGGACTCACTCTGTGGAAATGGAAAAGAACGTCAACTTTCGTTTCGGTTTAATTGGCATATATCTGCTTCTCAGTGTGCGTGCATTCCAATAGCTTGTTCAACCTGCAACTTGCTCGCCAATATTCACATGTGCATGCATATAAACACATCCAGGCCATCCTAGGTGGTGGAACATATGCGCACCATTTTCAGCTTTTGGGTGAACTCTACATATTTTTCGTGTAGCTCTTGCAACAGCTGCTTCTCCCTTTCGTCAGCCATTTCAAGCCCAAGTCAGCTGAGTTGAGGTGGGCGTCCAGGCAGCAAATACTCTTCACCGAACAGCAAATACTCTTCGAAACCTTCAGACCCAGGAGCTCTTAACTTTAATCTACGGTCTGTGTCAACGTTTCTAGTGTTGGACAGCAGCACGAGCAATACGTTGACGGCACGAGTTGAACAGGCACCTTATAGAGGGCTGGGGGGGGCTCGTGCAGACAGTGTCAAACCTCTTTACGTATCCTGAATAGGTGTTGAACCAAGTGAAGTACCTTTTACGCCCAGTCAGTATCAAGAGAAGTTTTGCACCTGGAGGTTGTGGGGAAAATTATATATTGCAATTTTGAATACAACTGGCAAATAAATGCATGCATGCAAAGTTAAAGTTTGTGAATACGGTAGTTTATAACGACAGCTGTGTCAGATTATGCACAAAAAGTCAGTCACAATCGAACGTGGTGTTGACTTTGCTGCGCAGCGCAAACCCAGTGGTGACTTTATGCATGCATATCAAGTCCTGATCCCCAGGGGTGCGCACACAGTCTCTGCTTTATGCACCCAGGCCAATTACAGAACAACCCACCCCCTCCAAGGCTAAACTTCACCCACCACCACTACCACTACCACTTGTGTTGTGCACAGTAGTCCTCCCATCGTTTCAGGCAACCTCACCAGGCATAGGACCCTCACCAGCAGAAGCTAATCCTTGCCCCAACTCTTATTTCAGAGCTAGCTTGCAACCTTGACAGTAGTGCGCTGCAATGGGCCGCGGTAAGGGCCGGCGCGCCCCCGAGCAGCCTGCGCAGGTGTTCTTTGTGAACCGCTCCCAGCGCGTGGTGCGGGTGCTGTGGCACAGCTTTGAGGGCAAGGAGATAGAGTACGCCATCCTGCACCCAAACACGTTCTATGGCCAAGGTGAGAACCCTAGGGTATGCGGTGGTCAAAGCACCGCTTGCCATGTTCGGGTGCTGATGTCCGGGCATGGCCATGGCTCCTGTGCTGATATCATGCTTGGGTATAGGGTGCAAGGCTTGCTCTGTTGTCACACTGAGTTTTCAACAGACACACCACTGCATGCTGCCTGCTGTGTCTAGAGGCGGACGTGGTGATTGGCGCCCATACACAGCCACCCTCCTCGCTTCGTATTCCAAAAAGGTCGTTCCCTTCCCCTTGGGCCCAGACACCTACCTCACGCACACCTGGCGCATGCGCGACAAGGCCACCCAGCAGCTCATGTTTGAGTATGAAACCTACCTGGCGGTGGCGACCATAGTGCTGAAGGGCGCGGGTGAGGCTGAGGTGCTCCCCGAGGGCGCACAGCGCCTGGCGCAGCAGCTGCTCTCCTCGCACCCTGTGTGGGGCACGTACAGGCAGCGGGCGGAGGTGATGGGTGTACCCATCAAGGTGGGGGAGTGGTGCTCCACTGGGGAGGGTGTTGAATGGGAGTGCAGGGGTTGCAGCCACCATGGGGTGGCATCATGCAACAGGACGTGGGAGATGGATACATGGGTCGGCAATGGTGATTGCATCGAATGCTGTTAGTCATGTCTTGCCAGCAACATTGCTGCACCGAGGAGCATCGTATTGAGCAGCGCGTGTCACCCATGAGCAGCGATCCTCCCATCCCACCGCCCACCCACCCACCCACCCACCCACCTCCCTGCAGGCATTCGATGTGGTGTGTGACGCCGCGGTGGCGCGTGCCGCTGACACCCTCCACCACATGCTGCACCACACACCCCCCACCCTCCTCAACGGGCTGCGCCTGGGCCAGGCCGAGGTTGCCATCATTGGTCGGGACCAGGCCACAACAGACATCCCCGCGCACAGCTTCATGAAGGGCAGGAGCTGTGATGACCGGGAGGGGGACTTTGACAGCGGCACCCGCGGGCTGGGAGGCACACCCGCGGTGCCAACGACGTCTGTGGGTGCGTGGTGGGGTGGAAGGGGTGGAGAATGCGTGTGGCCGGTGCTTAAGTCATTGTGTACACTCAACTTGCTGCTCCCAGACGCTGCACCTTCTGCGTCCATGTTGCTTTAGCGTCAGTGGTTTATTACGTGGTGATGCTGGGGTTTTGCTGCTGCTGTCGTGCATCATGTGTTGAGTGGTGTCCCCCCCATGTGTGCATGTGCCCAGGGGAGGAGAATGTGCTGATGGAAGGGGACAAGCACTACCCAAGCGAGAGCATCCTGGTGCACGAGTTTGCGCATGCAGTCATGTGCATTGGGATGGACAATGCGCAGCGCAGCAAAATCAGGTGCGCCCAGGGCAGCGAGCGATGTGGGAGGGTACACATCAGCCTTGCCACACCTACCGCCCTCCACCCTCTTCACATGTGCGTTTAAAGATGGCGGAGTGTGCACCGCTACTGATTGCTGGCTCCTCATCGTGAGAGATTGGACTTGCAATTCCCATTTTTGCCTTTGTGGACGCGGTTGTTCTGTGGTCCTGTAATAAAACGCAGTGCTAGGTGCCATGATGGGGCCTGTCAGCCACTATGTTGTGCTTCATCCTTTCCAAATATACGGCTGCGCATGTAGGAAGGCATACAAGCATGCCAAGTCCGCCCGCCTGTACCCTGCCGACTGCTACATGATGGCAAATGAGGACGAGTATTGGGCGGAAGGGGTGCAGTCATGGTTTGACGCAACCATTCGAGGAGGTGGGTCGATTTTTTCTGTTTATTTTATTTTTTACTTTTAAGATTTTCCTCAGTTGATTATCTTTAATACCTGTAATAACTTTTGATGCATTCAGATGCATTCAACTTTTTTAATTGTGCAACCCCGGGGTACACGTGCATCTGTGATGTAAAACCCTGATGTAAAACCCAAGCAGGGTTTTACACATAAAACCCTGCTTGTTGCGTAAGCATGCAGGGTTTTATGTGTACCTATATTTGTATGGGCATACCTGCACGAGGCATGGGCATAATGTGTGGATTGCACATGCTATCCGCAAGGTGTATGATGATGAACACACTGGCGCAGATGTGAATGCGGGGATCAACACGCGGGAAAAGCTCAAACTGCACGATCCCCAGCTGGCATCCCTGATCGGCGCTGCCTATGGCGACAGCACCTGGCGCTACACGCACACAGCGCCAGGGCCATTCAAGCAGCATGCCGCCGCAAGGCTACCGTCAAAGTAAGCCCTCTTTGCATTGCCTGGGGTTGGATCGGGAGGCAAATGGCAGCAGCTTGTGAACCACAGGATTCAGTGGCTTGTGGCCACTTATAGTGGATGCATTCCATGTGTGCATGCAACTGCATTTCCCAGTGATTCATTCATCTTGCTGGTGGTTGCTAACTGGTACACTACCGTACATCATGCAAGTTGCCGCTGCCCAGGTGAACCACAGCCAACACAAAGGCATCCCTGCGGTGTCATTCAAGCCCGCTTGGCAATCCATATGTGGTAATGTGTTTCACATGGGTTGCCAGGTGTGAACCTAAACATTCACTGGATTGTTATGGGCCATGCTTGCAGGTTGCAAGCGCCGCCCACCAGTGCCAGCGGCATTCGCCGTTTCTTCCCCACCTCACTCTCATGCTGCCTCCCATTCTCGCGCTGCCTGCCATTTGGGCGGCCGCGGGCGGAGAAGCTGGTGTGACCTGTGTGCTGCCAATGGCCATTGGAGCCTCCTGCGCACCACCACAGTGCCCTGAGTTAAAATGCATCTGGATAGCAGACAGGTGGACAGGTTGGCGGGCATGGGGCGCATCATGCGCGGCGCAATGGGCGGCTGATCGATGCATCCCCGAGGCTCTGGCAGTAGGGGGTTCTCCTGTTATGCCTGCGGCAGCGGTCCGCCTTGGATATAGTTGAAGCGTACATCAACTTGAAGGGTGCAGTGGCTGTATCGTATTCGCAGCAACACTCGCCCATTTATTATTGCCCAACAGTTCATGTAGAAAGCTTTTAACTAATTTATATTTGTAGGTGTAGAATAATTAGGACCATTCAATAGTATTGACAAACGGTCCTAAGTCATAAAGTTGTATCATAACTTATCATCATGATAAGATTCGAGTTCATTGAAAGTTGACAACGACCCGAAAGGCAATTTGCTGCAATGTTCCATGATGATGTTTTGTCCAAAAGTTGTCCATTTTAGGCAAACGTCTCGCCAGTCTAGTAGCTGTCAGTTTGCAGGTTGAACCACCCACATTGCTCTGTATCATTTTGCTTTGGCTTTCTTGCTCTTCCCGCTGCCACCAGCATTCTCCTTGGCCTGCTTCTTTGCTTTCTTCCCCTTGCCCTGCGGCGCCTGCAGCCTCTGTGATGCAGCAAGGAAGTCCTCCTCACTGGGCATACCCTCTTCCTCCCCTACCTCGCCTCCCCCGCAGTATCGTGCCTCCAGGTCTGCCAGGGTGCCCGCTAACCGCGCCGCACCATTGCTCCTACACACGTGGGCATGGGCGCATGGTCAAGGGCACAGCCAGCGACGCCAATCACACAACAACAAAAACCAAGACATCACTTACATGCATTGGCAATGACGATGGCATGGCATTCACACACATGCAGTGACGCATCAGGCTAGAGCCCTGTGCAACCTACCCCCTGCACACCTCCACCCCAGGCGACAAACATACTACTGCCGCGGTGCCACCCACCACACCACCCACAGCCTGCCGCGCACGCCCATCCTCTCCACCCCTTCTCCACCCACCCACCTTATGGCAGCGATGAGCGCTCCCTCATCCACCCCGCCACCTTTGCGTCCCTTCCCCTTCTTGCGTGGCGCCAGCGGGTCCCTGGGTGCGGGCCGGGCTGCCACCCCCTTGGCCCACGTGGTGAACCGCGCGTGGCGCTTCACCTGGCCGCTGGCAATGGCTGCCTCCAGCCACTCCATGTAGCGGTGCGAGTCGAGGTCGGGGTCGGACAGCATCACCCAGCTGAACACCTGCAGGGGCATGTGTGGGGTGAGGCGTGCATGTGGCGGGTACATGTGATGTGATGGCAGAGCCTTGTGCAGGTGGACATTGATGGAGGGGCTTGGGGTCACAGTGTGCAATGCAGCAACCTTGCATGCGCCGCCTGGCAGGGGATGGACGACACCCTCCTTTGCATCACAGAATAAATGCATCACAAACAGTGGGCGCCATAGGTTGATAGAACCATAGTCATCCCCTTGGCGGAGCAATCCCTTAATTCCCGGGGACATGCATGATGGGTGCAACACACACCACCGTTGCACAAGTAAACACCCTAGACTAACCACCAAAATCATAAACATCCAGCTTAGAGACATAAATTCCCATGTTGTCTGTAAATCCCCAATTCCTCTCCCTGTTTGTCACCTGGTTCATGTCCCCCTTGCACTCGGTGTAGTGTTGCAGCAGGTGCTCCCGCTCCTCCTCTGATCCACGGTACTGGGGGAGGAAAGGGGATTGAGGGTGAGCAATTTGCATGCACACAAAATGCACTTGACATGACCAGAGCACCGGATTAGTGTAGCCACCATTTTGTACCGGCAATTCCCACATTCTAGATGTTGTACACTGTAGAGTGGAAACGCCTGCATGACCCAGCAGCGACAGCAAGCCTCACAAGCGCTGCACACAACAATCCCTCCCGCCCCACCTCTGTTGCAAACTGGTCTATCATGTCTGTGCTGATGGGCGGGTACATCTCCCGCCACACGCGGAACCTCTCCTCACGCTCCTCGCTCCACTCAGAGGCATACTCGTGGTCACCTGTCTCATCGTAGATCTTGCGCCTGCGGGTTGGGTGTGGGATAGGACGTGTTGGGGGCTGGCGGCATGCACGCCAAGGGATTGCCATGCATCCTGAAGCGATTTGGCTGGGGTGCAAGAGACAACGCTCGAGGGGCAGCGTTCATAATGCAACCTCGTCTGGTACTCGGTCCCCAATTCCATTTGCTTGCGCATTCATAGGCAGGGCATTAGTGCCTCGGGTGCAGTGGCAGAGAACGAAATGTGCCCACAGGATCTGGGCCACCCTTCTGGCACAGCATGTGCCCCATGGTACACGCTGGGGTGCAGCTGCCACATGGAACACCACTAATGCTACTAGACAGGGTTTACTTGACACTGAGCAGTCACAGTTTGCACTTAAAACCTCCCAGTCCACCTGAATGCATAGATCCGCCAGGATATGTTGGCACAGATACACCTCAAGCTCCGACAACCGAAAATGAAAACATGTATGCGTGGCGGGCACCTGCAGAGACTCACTTTGGAGGATTGTTGAGGATGGCGTACGCGTTTTGGATCATCATGAATGCCTCTGCTGCACCCTGCACACCACAGGCAGTCGAGTTCACATTCTGGTGTTGGTAATTGTGGGGTGGGGAGAAGAACCTGCCCTGCTTACGTGCCAGCGGATCCGCCACAAGTGGTGACCATGGGCTTGGCAGGTGGAGCCAAAACAGTGACTTGGTGTGAGTAATTGGCTGACCGGCCGCACCTCCTGATCTTTGGCTTTGTCTGGGTGGCATGCCAGGGCCATCTTGTGATATGCTTTTTTGATCTCGGCATTTGAGGCTGTTTTCTCCAATCCTAGCACCTGGTCAGAAAACAGTATAGCATTGGGATACCAATCCATGCTGATAGGGGTGTGCTATAAGTACTCATCAAGCGCCACACACTATAATTTCGCATGTGGTAAACGTTCAGCATTTGGGATGTATTACCGCTGCGAAGCATACCTCATACAAGCCCTTCCCCATCCTGGCCACTAGCTGTATATTACAAGGCGCTGCGGCTGTCTAGTGGATAGGTATCGCGGCGAGATGCTGCGCTCAAGCCCCTTTTGATGGCACTAGCCTGTGGCGGAGCACTCCTGCACACAACAAGAGGCCCCGGTGAGGTGCGCAAACACCCTTTTGCCAGTTAATCTGGCAATACACTGTCGTTGCCACTTCGGCCTTGTCCCATCTTTCTTCTGGGTGAAGGGACAGGTGGCCACCAGTGTGCATATGTATAGGGGTGGGCGGTCGTTGGGTGCCCACCAGGTGATACGCATGCATATACACCGCCCAAGTACGTCCCCACAGGTGTGGTGGATGTTGAGAGCTAGCAGTGGAGAATAAGTGGAACATGTGGAAACTACCTTATGCCCCACAGAGTGCTTGCCTGGTAAGAAGTTACAAGTCCAGATGCCATACAAAAAGGAAGACGGTGCAGCTGGCTTGCTGGGGTGATCCTCGCCTCTCAAGTCTTTAAGGCATCAGAATATCAAACTAGTATGAACGCCTACCAAGTGCCAAACTCAGAGTTTGGCCTGTTCCTCTTTTACCGTGCAACCTGGCCAAAGGAGGGCTACAGCCACGGCACTACCGGCAGGTTTGTTACCGCTCGGTTCAAGCAGAGGAATAGCTCTCAAACTTCCGTTTGCAGGCGTGCTACCAATACTGGTGGTTAGATGGTCAAGACTCAAATTAAAAGGCCTTGCGTCGAGCATGTTTGTTTGTTCAAATATAGTTTTGAAACTGTGACTGCTTGAAATAAGAGGGACGGATTATCCCCCTTGCAACTTTAAAGCATTTCAAAAGGCTAGTCGACAAGCCAACGTTGCCCAATCTAACGCAAACCCCACTTATATCTGCGGAACGAACCTCTTCCACGTTATTGGATCGCGCTCCGGGTATCTGGGCTTCGTCAAACAGTCTGATCAGGTCGAGGCTGATTGGCCCCCTTCCAGGTTGAATATTTTGACCTGCAGCCACAGCAACCAAGAAGGACATCCGCAGAGTTGCAACCAATTTCCACGAAAACCTCCAGATCGGTGTTGGTAGGTAGGTGCAGCAAAATTGGTGCGGCGTTCTAGCTCCACCGCGAGTTCATAACGCAGATGTGGGCGCCGTACATGGTCCCTACTTGTGGGCGGACTAGCATAGCGTTTGTAGCTGGTTTGCTCGAACCGAGATCAGTTTCTATTTCTATGCCAAAAGCACATTGCTCCTATGAAGCAGAATTGGGACGGAGACCGTGGTAGATCTGGAGACAGATGTGGGTCCCTATGACAGATATCACGATGCTGGGGATCTATAGGATACCTAATAGTAAGAGCCGGTTTCGAAGACAGCTGGGGGATTTCGCAACGGCGTATGCAAGCATGTGCTTAGTTTACCTTGTTGGTATAGAACCAGCCTCAAACACGCCACCCTTCCTAGCAGTGGTGGCTGCATGCCATGTTTACCCTACTGTGCCCCCGTCCCCTGTGCTGCACCTGGAAGCTTTTGTTGGCCTTCACACCAGGTGTGCTGGTTCTCACTAAAGCACACGACAATTCTAGATACGATCCAGGGCATGTGGGTGCCCTGACCAGTGACAGTGCCATGCAGGTCCAGCCAGGCCACACACAGAGCACCAATGGGAGCCAGGGAGCGCCACGGGAGCCAAAGACTGCCGTGGGAGCCAGAGAGCACCGTGGCATACCAAGAAAACGTGCCCATGGCGGAGCTGGTCTCACAGAGCAGCAGTGCTTCAGTCAGCCCCAGCACAGACACTGACGCGCAAGGGTTTGCATCCATCTCCCTCTCCAATGAGGAAGCACCCCAATCACCAACCACAGACGCCCAAACCATGAAGCAGCTCCTGCTGCCCAAGGCAGCGATGGCCCCCTTTTCAGATGACAGCCCAATCCCAGCAGAGAATGGATCCATGAACGGGGCAGCTGCGGGGTGCGACACCATCCCTGCGGTGCTGCGCCAGTCTTCTACGCCCAGCACCAACCCGCGCACCGTGGTTGTGGAGCGTGATATCGCCGACCTCATCAAGGAGTCGCCTTTCCTGGAGTGGGGCAGCCCCATGACGGTGTATGAGTGGACCAAAGTGGTGGTCATGTTCCCCTGGGTGGTCATAAAGTTCATCCTCTTTGTCATAGGTACGCACAACCTGCACCATGGACACAAGCAGCAGCCCAAATGCATCCGATAGCATGTGCCATGCGGGTGCCTTTGCCATTCACCCTTGCACAGTGGCTCACCAACGGCATGCCAACGTAGTGCGTAGCCAGGGGTGCAACCAGCTGACCACACCGAGCAGGCAGTCACCTACCCCAATAATCCTCTTGCGCAGGGCTAGTCCATGTGTGGTTTGTGATGATGCTGCTGACGCTGGGTACCACCATCAACGAGCCGCTGGCGCGCTGGCGCACCTTCTTCATCAAGCCCTTCATCCGATTCTGGATCACGGTGATGCTCAGGTGCGCGCAGGAGACAGGGAGCCCTGGGCATGGAGCAAGCATGGGCTGAACCAACCTGGCATCACGCACTGACCTCCACATGGCGGTTGTCGCACATCCATGCCCATGCCACCAGTACCATAGCATGCACCACCACTTCATCAACATGCCGTGCGTGTTGCCTTGCCAGGGCGGGTTGCCATTTCAGCATCCGCGTGCGCGGCCGGGAAAACAAGCGCAAGGCGGAGGCTGTGCGCGCCATCATCGTGTGGAACCACATCTCGTACGTGGACCCGCCGGTCATGCTCATGCTGTTCCCGCCAGCGGGGGTGGCCATGGCCAAGATCGCCAAGCTGCCGCTGGTGGGGTCGGTGGCGCGCGCCCTGCAGTGGGTGTTTGTCACGCGTAAGGGCACCAGTGACGAGGGCAATGCGTACACCACAGCAGCCATAAAGACATCGGACATCATCGCTGAGCGGGCCAAGGACCAAAGGTAGGCGGGCGGGGGAGGGTGGGGCGCAGCAAGGCGCAGCCATGTTGTTGTACAGCGCCATACGTGCGCCTGGTTGGTGATGGGTGTGATATTTTTTGCATCCCAGCTTAGAAGCCAGATTAGCATGCTGGGTATGCCTCACCGCAGTTCAAGAGCCAACACAGCTTAAATGACACTGTTCCAGTGTGGCAGATGGGTGTGGTGGATTAGTATAATGTGCGTGCTGTGAGCCCACCACACCATGCACGCCCCCCCCACGCCTTCCCTGCCTGTGTCCCAGGTTCCCGCTGATCGCAATTGCCCCCGAGGGCACCACCAAGTGCGCAGACTGCCTGCTGCAGTTCTCGCGCGGTGCATTTCTGTCGGGCCAGCCTGTGCTCCCTGTGCTGCTGCGCTACCCGCACCGCCACTTCAACCCTGCCTGGGGCCCATGCAATACAAAGTGGCACATGTACCGGCTCATGTCACAGGTGGGTGGGAGGGGCTGCCAGGTTGATCATGGGTTGGTGGGTGGGGAGTGTGCTGTGCCGCCACCATCTTTAGCGTGGCATATATGTATATATCCTGGTATACATCACGAGCTGCTAGATCTCTGGGTGGCGCAAGCTTGTGCAAGGCTGATTGCTGATCTGGCTATTTTTCCCGAGTTGCAAGTAATTCTGATTATATGACGAGCTGTTAGCGTGCGGTGGCGGTGCTGTTGTTTGGGCCACCCTGACTGCCCCTCCTCCTCGCAGTTTGTGAACCACCTTGAGGTGGACATCCTTGAGCCCTACATGCCCAACCCCGCTGAGCGTGCCAACCCTGAGCTGTATGCGGAGAACGTGCGACAGCTCATGGCAATCCGGTAAGAGGCATGCAGCAGCATGAGCCACCACTGGTGTGCACAGTGCCTGGTGCTCGTGGCCAGCGCTACACAACGCTGCGCATATCAACAGGGACAGGGTGCAATGATGTATGTTGAGGCATGTGCTGCGTGCGTGGCTGCAGCTGGGGACTGCGCACCAACCAGCAGCAGCTGTTGCATGCAATAGTACCGGTCTCATATATGTTGGGTTTAAGTGTGCATCTGGATCCCCTCAGCAACCATCGCTGCTGGCTGATTGCGATGCCTGCCACCTGCCTGCAGGCTGGGTGTGCCGCTAGTTGACCAGGGCGCCGCTGAGCACGACGTGTTGTACCGCGCTGGGGTACTCATGAACAACACATTTGACGATACCCTGGGGCCACGCACGGGGCCGGTGAAGGTCATGCAGCGGGTCAAGGTGGTGGAGGTATGATGGGGCCACAGGAGGGAGGCGACGCCGCATGCAGTCAGCAGGACATGCGCAAGGCGGAGTGGGGTGGGGTTTAGGTTTAAGAGTTTAGGGTTTGCCAGTTAGCGCATACCTACCAAGTGGATGGATGGTGAGATTGCAAGCACGATCAAGGTCTTGATATTGTGGTCAACATAATGTGCTTGTCAGTACAACACCAGGTTGCAAGAGCCCTGCACTTGAGTATAAGCCCAGTAAACTGGTTTGATCCCTCTCTCTGCTCTTTGTGCACTTGAACACAGGCATTGGTGCCTCGCACTTGCATCATTGGTACGTGCTTGGGTTTAGAATATGTACTTCCTTAGCTTAGAATCAATTTCACGTCGATAAAGGCTCTTAGACAACAACTTTGACAATGAATCAGTGAACCGATCAATGATAACATCAGGTGTTTTTAATTGTGACTGTCCTCCATCAATTGAGCTTATTTACATTCAGAGTTGTCTGGACACATTCACACTGGCCCACAACGGATTCCCATTGTACACCAGTACTCGAGTACTACGTATTCTGACATTCAATTGTTTTGCAATCACATTCTCAATCTTGATCACTTAGTTCTAACATCATGCTGCAAAGCATTGCATGAAAGGTACCAAAATAACATGGTAATCCTTTCAATTGACCCATTTGCCAAACTATAAGGCCCTCACGTGATGTGGTGCATAGGCTTATTTGCCATCAAATTTGATGACAAATAAAAAATTATGAGAACGAATGCATGATGCTAGTTTCAGCTGCATTCAAATGGATCATCATTCAGAATCATTCCAAACCCACTGGGAGCACTCTGAGACGCAGTCTGAGACGCAACTAGAAGGGCAATGCAGTCTGAGACGCAACTAGAAGGGCAATCGCCCCCTGCGCAGCGCCATGTACGTTGCTGCACCCACTGCTGCGCCCCCCAGATGCCCTGCGTAACCAATGCTGCCTCCACCCTGCCGCAGCGCACATGGAAATGTTAACATGGCATTAGTGTGCCAAAACAAGAGCTATACACGCATCAAGATGCGCACCTGTGCCTGCAGGTGCAACACCTGCCAGTGGCACACATACTGCATTTACTAAACGTGTTGAGCACATACATCACCATAATCAATGCACCAAAAAAATCAACATGCGCTGGAGGGTAAATGCTCGGAGCTGCTTGAGCTACCCACTTTCACCACTGCCGTGCCGTAAGCGTACTAGCATGCGCAGCGGCCCTGTCCTTCGCACCTGCATCATGCCTGACAGATCATTGGCGAGCCACATGACGCCCAGCAGCGCCGCTGGCACGGGCAGCACTGCATACAGGTAGATGGTGGCGGAGGGTGCCAGCAGTATGGACAGGAACATGATTGCGTTGACAGCGCCGCTGGCCCCCAGGGCAGGGGGGGCGGAGCGCAGCCGCGTGTCACGGTAGAAGGTGGGCGCTGCAGGGAGGCGGGGTGAGAGGATAGTGACAAGTGGGGCGGAGGAGAGAAATTTGCAGTGCTGATGCGCTATGCACGGGTGTACTGGGAGACCTCAACTTGATGAGAGATGGTTCTTCTGGGAGAATTGTGCAACTTGCTCTGACGAGATTCTTGCACATGCCATGTTGACATGATGCTGTATGCATTTACGGGACCATGCCATGAATAGCCCACCCTCAACGGCAGGCAGTGGAACATAATGCGACACTCAGGCCATGGCACAAAGGCAGGTGCCATGTGCGCCACCCGCTGTGCTCATCAGCATGCATCATGTGCACACCTTGCATTGCCTTGTAGTACTCATAGGCCACGTGTGCGCTGCTCCCCACCACAGCGCCCACAACGTACAGCACAAACAGCTGCAGGGCAGGCAAGCGGTGCAGGTCAGGCCAGGATGGTGGGAAGTACAAGGCAAAGGCGCGGGCATGCTAATGCAAGAATGTCTGAGCGCCCTAGCTCCCACATAATGGGGCGGCGCCCCAGATGCAATGGGGGGGGAACGGGTTGCAATGATTGCTCCCCTTGACTCCAGCGTGCATGCGTGCAGAAGTACGTGTGACGCATGGTGCTGATATCATGTAGAAGTGGAACATGCAGGTCTGTTGAATACTGCACCATAGAGATTGTGATGCGCCATGCATGCCGGATGCAGCACGAGGCATGCGGCGAGCCTTTATACCCTAGCACGTACCCTCCTGCCCCCCAGCAGGTAGCCCACGTCCCGCCCAAAGAAGAACAGCCCCAGCATGTTTGAGAACAGATGCGAGAACTCTATGTGGGAGAAGGCAGCGGTGAGCAGCGTGTGCACCCTCCCCTCCCTCAGGCCCTGGATGGAAACAGTGGCATTGCGCTTCATGAAGCCAGGGTCCACACGCCACATCAAAAACCCTGCTGTGTTGGCCCCGATCAGTCCCCAGAGCACCGTTTGGGAGTCCCAGGAGGGCCAGCGGGGACGGGAGACGTACGACTGGGATCGATAGCTGCGCCATTGCTGGGATACCAGGCGGAGTGGGGACTGTGATGGGGAATGAAGCTTGGTGCAGGTTTGCCAGGGTCGTGTGGTGGTGGTGGCTGTGCGGAGGAGGGCGCTGAGCTTGTGCGGGCTGAAGAGATGCCTTAACCGAGACATTGCTGGGGAAAAGCTGAGATACTGCGGCAGGCAGGCTGGTAGCTGCTCAGACCACCACGCGTTGTATCCAACGGCTCAGGCGGCCCTGTCCTCGCACCCCTTGCACCTTGCAGTAGCAACGCGGCCCTTCTGGCCTGGGTGGCAATACAGGTATGCTCAAGAAATTCTGTGGAACAAGAATTAACATATAATGCACTAAGCTACAGCACTAGAAGTTGCCCTCTTTGCTTTGCAGGTAATCTGATGTGCAGGTGCCACATGCACTGCATGCCCAGATGGGAAAGGCGATTAATATGCGAGCTCAAGCCTGTTGATTACGGGTTCGCCTCCAAATACCTCTCACACCCCTTGCTCAGAACCCCGACCAGAAACCCAAATTCACACACACTGCTGTACACACCTCTGCATTTTCCCGCCAGAAAATTCTGAAGGAGAATGAATACTACCAGGTTATCAGCAAGTGTAATAAAGGAGCAAACTAACAAAATCGCTTTTAGTTGTTTGATACTACGCGTGGTATTGAATTGCCTGGGCAGTGTTCGTTAACCAGTGCACTCGCAAAGCCCATAGGTTTGCATGCATGCAAACACGAAATACTCAAGCCTACGTTGTAGCAACACAACCTTTCCGTTAGCAAACCCGTGTCACAGGAAGCAGCATATATACGTGGGCCGTATAGTACATGATGCATGCAACCTTATCAACCTCCCACAGTGCCCGCTCCAGCCCACAAACGGGCAAATTGGTAAGAAGCCATAGATAGAGCCAACACTGTCAGCCTTTCACACTTCTTCGCAGTGCATTGAACTTGTCGGAGTTGGCTAGGTGAAAGCACTCCTATTCTTCTGGCTTTGCAGCTTGGCACGACACGCCACCAACCACTAACCACCCCACCAAACGCTGAACGCACCCCCTTAAAGCAGCTTCACTTATTGATACTCCTTGCAAATCTGCACTTGCTTTTCTCCGCAACACTGGGCAAAATTGTTTACGCTCGAGGTGGTCCTCGTATCAGCTAGCTCCTGCCCACCTACTTAGCCACCATGGCTACAGTCTGTGCGTCTATCGGAGCAGCAAGTTCCGTGAGGACCTGTCTTCCCAAACCCAGCTCTGCTTCTGCTCTCAAACTCTCCTCTCAAAGACATTACAAAGCCCTGGTGGGGCGGCAGGCCAACACCATCCTGTGCGGCATCCAAGCCAACCGCAAGGGAGACAGTCAGATAGCCAATGATGGCAAGCCACTGGAGGAACCCGCCAACCTAGACGCACCCACGACCGACGACACCACACAGGAGAAGGTGCCACAGGAGGAACAGACCCCTGCCACCACCACAGCTGTCACTGCAAGCGTGGTGGAAGCAGAAAGCAGTGGACAGGTATGCATGCGCACTACCCACAACCTTAGTTGGCCAGCATGTGCAGCTGCACACATACATGGCTTGTGAGTGCTGCACACATATATGAGTGCACAGTGCTGAGTGCTGCACACATACATGGCTTGCTGTGACATTGTCAAACACCTGGTTTTGATGTTGTGGGTTGTCAACTGCAGCGGCGGGCCACTCTGTCCGAGGATGAGATCAGGCGCTTGGCAGGCTTGCGGCGCGAGGAGCTGCGGCAAAAGGACATGAACCTCCTGGAGGTGAGCTAGCATGAATTGGTAACGGGGCGTAGCCTATTACTACAAGATAGTTGCCGAGAAATCTTGGTGCGAATGGGTTATAGCTTGGGGATGCTAATAGCATGTGGCTAAGTAAGGTTGTTTTAATTGCCGCCTGTTCCAGCAGCCTGTAGATTGTTTTAATGCGGCCTTATTTTGTTCGAGGAGTGTACCTTGCTAGCTTGCTCTCTACGTCGCAAGGTCGTAGCCCAAAGCCATGTCTGTGCTCCCTACCTTGTATGTAACTGGGCTGTGCATGGGTGCGTGTGCAGGGCGTGGTGCAGGAGGTTGGCCTGATCGAGTGGCCCAAGCCCACCGACGCGCTGGTCAACACCGCCCTGGTGCTGGGCATCGTGGCAGGGGTGAGCCTGGCGCTGTTTGGGGTCAACACGCTGCTGGCGGAGCTGTCCAAGCTGGTGTACGGGACTTGAACAGGGGGCTGCGCACCCGTGCTAGGTCGGGGCGATGTGGGGGTGTGGAGCAGGTTGCCACCTTGGGCGCCCTGTTTGACCAGGGCGGTGGGCCATGGTGGGATGAGTGGCATTATTGTTGGCAGGATTCAAGTTGTTTAGAAATCTATGATGGGTCTGCACTTGCGCATGCTACAGTGGACGACGCGAGGGTTGTTGCCTTGGGCACAAAGGCGGACATGTTGGCATGAGGCTTAGTTGTCACGTGCTTTTTGAAGCTGCTTCCGGTGGGGAGGGAGCATTGAAATCAGTTTGGGTTACAGCTGTCGGCATGTCCAGTGGCTGCGGGTGCGGCCACAGCCTTGGTGTGCATTGCCACTCGAGCAGCAGCTGCTGAGGCTGTGTTCAGTGAAGCGGCGTTCACACATTGTGAACCAGTGTACCTGTTCCTGTAACACTCCTAGTTGCTGTCTGAAGTGCCACTTCCTTCTTCATTGGTGCCATGGCGTGCATGCTGCAGCACTTTCCCCCCGGGGTGAGTTGTTGAACACTGCGACACAGAAACTTTTGGGTTTTGCAACTGGTGCTTGGCACTGTTGTTAATGGGTTCTACGCATACCTGAGTGGCATCTGAAGGTGGCCTTGTGCCACGGCTGCCCTTGCCCTTAATCCTTGAAAGCTAACAAATTATCCACACCCTCGGCAGGTTGTGTTCATTCCCTTCCGTTTTTGCTTATTGCCCTTTGTTTTCCAAAAAGAACTGTTTGACTGAGCCTAAAGCTACAGCTGGGTGCACAGCGTTTACAGATATTGCCTGGCACCGGTGGCGACACAACAGAGTATTCACAGTGTAAGCACCACGCTTTAGCTTCACAGCTGACACCTTTCGCACTGCTGGTCCACTGCAGCATCCCTTTGCCATCAGTGACACACAGCTGCAACTCGACCATACAGACCCTAGCTTCGCTTCCACTGCAGGCAGGGCCAGCCAGGAAATTTGTTGCTTACGTCTATCACGATAGCAGGCGCAACCTCAAGTTGAAGCAAAGGATACGTTTCGTGGATGCCAGTGGTGATGCAGCACATGCCCGAAAGGTCCGGCTTACTTATGGGGAAATGTCAGGAAGTGGGTTTCCTTATACTTCATACATCTGCTAACAAAGCAACGTTGCAACCACCCATATGGAAACTCCAATGTGCATATGCATGCATGCACCTCCGAAGCGCGGGGACACGGTCTAGGTGCTGTTACACGTTGCAGAGGTCCGTGTATGTCATCTACACCATGTTCGGGGACAAAAGAACGTGCTCCTTGGCAGTGAAGTTAAGCCAGAGTTGAACAATCTCATCCGCTGCATATGCATGCATGGATACGTTTTGTACAGTTCTTTACTTTGAGTGAAGCTTGGCGTGCTCACTCAGCAGCCAAGTTTATGCCCTGTACTGGTTTGCCTTGATCCACAGCACATGGAACCCCAAAGTGGTCTACATCCCTTGCCAACACTGGAAATACTCGCAGGATGGACAGGCAGCGCTAGCCAGCGCGATGTCGACTTGTGCATAGCCCATCTACAAGTCTTTTGGCGTCACCATGTCGAGACAAGCGCAGCAGTCAAGCACTGGGAAGAAGCTTAGCTGTGGTTGAGGGCACTGTGTCTCAGCTTAGTGGGGGGCGATGCCTAGTGCCATGCAGTGGGCAGCTCGGCCTGTGTAGCGGCTCTGGCAGCTTCGGGCGCACCCTGGACAGCAGTCGCCATGCACCAGCACAAGCTGTCATGCATACAGGGAGCGCAACTTGAGCAGGAGCACTGGAGCCCCTCACGGCAGCAGTGCAGCTGGGTGTTGCGGCTAGTCCTGCTAGCGCTGTGTGCCCTAGTACCCCGGGAAGCCAAAGCCACTGCACAGCACCGCAGGACACTGCAACCTTTTGACAGCCACTCGCAGCACTCATCAGAATCCTCCTCCCGCCAGTCAGCTGTCGCTACCCACAACCCCGGTCGTGCACTCCACCAAAAGTACAGCTTTTTTGCCATCTGCGCCATAGTGAAGGACGAGCACGACTACATCAACGAGTGGATCAGCTACCACTCCAGCATCGGCACGGGCATGTTTTACATCTATGACCACGAGAGCAACCCGCCCATGGAGACAGTGCTGGCGCCCCATATCAAGTTTGGCAGCGTGCTGTACCGCTACTTCTCAGTGAGCAACCCTAAGAAGGCCATGCGGCCCAAGCTGGTGGCGTATGATGAGTGCCTGACCACCTACGGCCCGCACCACGACTTTATGGGGTTCATAGATGTGGATGAGTTCATCGCCTTCAGGGGGGACCAGCCGCCCAACATCGTCTCGTTCCTGAAGTTCCAGGTGGGGCAGCGGGGTGCGGCGCGAGGTGCGCGCAGAGGGCGCATGTGGCATGCCATTTGCATATCATATGCAGCATATGCAAACTGTTACAACAGTATACAAATTGGCATGGCATTTACTGGTACAGCATTTTGCTCATGGTGGTGGCCTGATAATATGCCACTGCTGTTGCGTTGCTCATCTCACAATTTCCTGGACAATGATGATTGATGCGCCATGCCAATAGGCACATGGGCCTTGCTGAAGCTGCTGTTAGTTCTCATCACCACCACTGTAACCAGGTGCTCAGTTTCAGTCAGGTCACTCATGTGCGCGCTTGCAGGCCTTTTACAAGCACGGCGGCTTGGCCCTCAACACAATCCACATCGGGTCAGGCGGGCTCCCCACGCAGCCCAAGGGGGGCACGCTGGTCAACTTCTACAAGTGCCCAAGGCTGGACAACTGCGTGAACCGGCGGGTGAAGACCATCGTCAACACGCACTTTGCCCTGTACACGCTGTCCGACCGTCACTTTGAGTACCGCAACCGCACCTACGCGGTGAACGAGGCCATGCAGGTGGTGCACGGGGGCCAGTCCGACCCCATCTCTGTGCGCAAGGTGGCGCTGTACCACTACGTGACCAAGTCGGCCTTTGAGTGGGTGCGCAAGGTGACCAAGGGGTCGGTGATGGGCTACCCCAAGAGCGTGCACTTCATGCAGGAGCTGGACGCTGTTTCGCGCTACAACTGCACCGATTTGGTGGAGTTCTCGGAGCACCACAGCGATGACTGAGGCTTTGGGAGGCAGGTGGACAGGCAGTTGGGGCACCAGTGCGGCGCTGCTTGTGTGCGTTATTGTGGGCACTGTGGCGGTACTGTGCCTGCAGGGCGCAGCATGATGGCCACATTACAAATGTGATCTGATCAGTGGTGGATCGCTTTCCCTCAAAAGCTGATCAGCTAGGCCTGGTGCCAGGGACTCTGATGACGCATGATGCAGCATTGATGTGATTTTGAGGCTCTTGATAGAATTGCGTTGCCAAGGCATTTGCAGCAAGGCTTGTTCGTGGGTGTGTATGCATGCACATCACGCTCAAAGACTTTAAAATTTTTCAATATTGCAATCTCTGACCAGGTTCGAGTGCCACTGTCAGGGCTAATGAGGCATTGCTCCGACTTCGGGTTATTTTTTCTGAATCAGCCATACGTATATTCCTGGCTGCAGTCCATGCAAAGATCATGCCCAGCCTGGGTGGGCAATTTTCTGCTTGTCAATTATTGTTGTAAATATGTATATATACTACGGACTCCAGCACTGCATATTTTGTTGTAATTGACCTTATTACCAAAGTAGGAAATTTCTTAACAAACAAGGCGCTCCACACACAGCAGCACACCACAAGCCAGGAATGGAACGGTTTAAAAAACACAGACAGCCAGGAATCAACCAGTGGAACTTGAAGGAAAGTTAAATACCATAACTCGATGATTGCCACCAGCTGTCACGGACACAATATATTATGTAGACAAATATTTGCTGCAATTAGATGCAGCATCTGATTAGCAGCTATAGCAACCATGGTGGCACAGCACTGTACGTATAACATTACTGTGATGCTACCGTCAGGCTGACGCAACAGACTGAATCAGATGCTTTAGCAAAGCCTAGGCATCAGCGCAAGGTCCTGGAGCTGCATGAAGGATCGATCCCGACCTCATGAGTGCATTCGACCATTACAGCACCGCAGTGGAACCTCCTGCCAGTGCACTGACGCGCACGCTGCCAGGTCTCCGTGTATAATGATCAAACAGGATCACCTGCAATAGTGACGGGTACATCTACTTCAAGCTGCTCCCACAGTAACTGGTATCAATTATTGCCATCTGATAATATTTTTACACTTTTGGTAAATTTGGCATTAATGAGATTCATGATGAGTGAATCCTGATCAGGCGAGCTTCTTATATATGCTGCCAACTTTAAATTTGTGTAGTTTTGACACGACCAGTGCAGAGATGGTATAAGCAGTGCCAGGAAAGGGCTGGTTGGCGCAAGGCATGTAGGACTATAGTCATGACTGCTGATCTGGCTTTTTCGCCCAGCCTGGAACGCATGTATGCAAATATGTTAATATCATCTAAGAACACTGATACAGGATCATTTAATTACAACCCCACAGACATGGAAATTGCAGCTAATATTTTGACAGCACTGGGAACACAACATTGCCCTTTCTTGTTGTATTTGGGATATACAGCCAGCATTTTGAACCTCTAGGAGGGATGTCAACGAGAACATGGGATCTGTTTCAACCACGCATACAAAAAACTTTCCCTACGAGGGTAGTACCACATTAGCCCCATTTCATGGATTGAGCCCTGCCCCTGCCTGCCCTACCTGCAAATAATCCTTGCCAGCTGCCTCCTTGAGCTCAGTGCGTGTGAAGTCCTCCTCGCTCCCCTTGGCAGCAACACACACATCAAGGCCGTCTCTCCCTTGGGACCTGCCAGGCGCAATGACCTTGCGGTCAAAGCGGCTCTTGAACTGCAGACCCTTGTCGTGGTCAGGCACAACCTGGAACCATTTAATTAGGGCATGCAGTCTTAGAGACTGCATTGCAGCGGTGAGCGGTTTAGCACAGTGGGTTGCCAGAGTAATGGTAATGGTGGGCATCCTTGCAAAGTAATGTACATAAGCGCCGGATTTTAGCGCATTGCCAATCAGCGTGGACCCCTAGGAATGCACCACGAGGAGCATGTATATATAACAAGTAAATATATAAAGTTCAAATTTAAATAATTAAATTTAAATTATTGTAATATAAATTTACCAATACTGATGATGGCCTGCACGCACAAATGCGGTCCGAGCACACCTCAAAATGCAGGCTGTGGTTTGACGCCATCAGTCGTGTCTGCCAGTTGTAGTATGACAGGTCTCCGGTGCTAGGGGCCAGCTTGCCCCTCCCCTCAAACACTGCGCGCATGTCCTCCCCTGCCCTCTGCCCCTTGCTGGCCCCCATCAGCCGCTGGGCGTAGTCAATGTACGAGGACACCTCATGGCCACCGGCGGTGCGCACGCGCAGGAATATGATAGTGGATAGACGTCCGGACCGCACTGCCTCCTCGCGATCAGCCAGTGCCTGCACGCATTTGCATGGGTCCTGGGTTGAGGACTTCCAGATTTGGGCACATGAGGTCGCCAGGGTGCATGCATTGCAGACTGAGTGCTCTTATTTACCCAGTAAAGCCAGGAGTGTCATGGCACCATGCCTGTTATCATAGAGTATACTGTATGAATATCTGATTGTTGCTGTCAAGGTAGAGGGGACTGTTTTGCATTTGCAAATAATGACCAAGTGACGTTGTCACCATCAGACCATCTCTGATCAGACTGCTACACTGAAGACAGATACTCCTATCAGCATTGCTGTTGAGTTAGTGCATGGCATGTCAAGCTATGCTCATCAAGATGTAGCGCTGGAGGGGCCTGCGCACTTGCGTGACATCATGTGGGTATGTCAGGCACGCACGGCCATGTACATGCAAGGGGGCAGCAGTGCGTTAGCTGGCCTACCTGTACCAGTGGATCATTGGAGTAGTCGTGTCCAACTGACAGCAGCTGGTCCTGAGGGACCTCCAGCAGCGCGGTGACCACGTGCTTGGGGGCGGCTGCCTCCTTCTTCTTTGCGTCAAACACCTCCCTGACCAGCACGCGGCGGTGGCGGGCATGGGGCATCACACCCCTGTGATACAATGGTGTGCACCAGTCAGCCACACCACTCATATACTTGATGGAAGGATACTGACTGGCTACTTCACCTCGTGACACCTTGAAACCTGTCAGGCCTGTGTGAAAGTCCATTTACACTATACTAGAGCTGAGAGTAGGAATAACATACGTTGTCTCAAGTAGCTGCCTAAGCAGTGAAACGTCCTCGAAGTGCTTGAGGTCTTCCTCTGTGATGCAGTCATCGAGGTACTCCTCATACCTGAAACAACACAAGTGGTGATGACCCAGTGGGCACGCTGTCCCTCCACACTTTACATAACAAGATGGCAACAACAAACAAGACCTTGACAGGCAAAGGATGCTACAGTTGAGTACATCAGTGTGACTTGTGGGCTATGAGCATTACAAGAATATCTGAGTGCAATGCGCGGCCCCCAACAAAGGTACTTTTCATTCATTGCATATGCATGCATACCCAACTCGCTTTCCGGGCGCTACCAGGGACACCGGAAGAACAAAATGCCGGTGTTCTAACAACGCATATGTATCATGTTCCAACTTACGTGCTGAACCTTCCAAGGTCGTAATCAACGTCGTCTGACTGCATAACTCAACCGTTTCACCAGCTCCTATAGGAAGTCTAAAGCAGACGCAACTCACTGATGGTCGGAAGGTTTGTATGGAATGAAGGCAACCCGATTTGGGCGGTTATATCCGTACGCAGGTATTGCTGACGTCTCAGACATGTTGAACAGTTTGCTGTTGGCGAACATGTTTTGTGGGCAGGATGCCGTCACATTCCGGAACAAGACGAGGCAATACCGAGTGTCTCAAAAGCTCGCCTTCTTTCAACGCCTGGTAATACTTATGTATGTGAGCTACTGTTGGCCAATGCACTGTGGTTCGGGTGCTGTGGTGAGTGTACTAGTGAACTTGAGAATTTTAAGCAAGTAAAGCGGGGAAGGGCGGCAACTCGAGCGGTCATTGACAAGTGAATAGTGAGTTGTAGGTTCAAGCAAACTTTTAGAGTAAGGACCCAGCAAAAGCTAAACTGGGTATTTTATTCCATAAATGGTGTGGGTTTGTGCCATGCCTGCTAGACAGGGCACACCAAAGGCACATAAAAAGGTAAACCAGGCTTGCAATTTGCAGTGCTTGATCGACGTTTTTGGGGGAGACTTGAAGAGGTTGTAGATAAGATTGGAAAAAAAGGCGCCATTTAATCAATATAAATATCCCTAGAGATTCCTACAGCTAGCTTCCTAAGCTGGTCATTTTAGGCAAAAGTCCTCACTACAATATCCAAAATGCTGCTTTTCAATACACCACACTAGCCACCGGTGACCCATACAGCCACGGGCCCCCATTTTCATCCACCGCCCCACTGGCACTGTCTGCCGCCACAAACGTCAGAGAGAGAGACACATTCCCAGCCCCGACCCCCTGCACGTTGTAGCACACCAGCCCGTTGCACTGCGCCCCTGGGGAGGCAACAAGGAGCGCGCTGGTGCTGTTGGCAGCGCCAGTGAGGGTGTATGCCACCTGGGAAACGCTGCTCAGCCCTTCTATGCTCAGTGTCACCTGATTTGACCACGCACCTGCCCCAACAGACACCAGCGGGCTGGTCGCTGCCACCAGGGCTGGTGTTGCAGTGAACCTGTAGCGCTGCCCCTGCACCACAAAGAAGTTCCACCACCAGCGGTTATCCACTGCATTGAGCACAGCAGTCACGTTCTTGAGCGGGGTGCCATCCGCCCGCCGCATCTGCAGCAGCCCCGGGGTTGTCACCCCCTGGGCCCTGATGCTGATGTGGCCCATAGTGAATGACGCGTTTGTGCACACCACCCCTTGCAGGTCCAGGCGGGTGCTGCAGTTGTAAGAGGGATCAGACAGCACCGGGTCGATGGCGCAGCCTGGTGTGGCGCAGGTTGCGTATGGTGTGAACACCGCCCCTGCCACCCCTGTGAGGCTGCCATCCCTGTCAGTGACCCCCTGCATGGAGTCGTTTGCAAACACCGGGCGAGGGGGGTCGGTGAAGGACAGCTGCGTCACCACCTGCAAGCACACAAGGAGGGTGGTGAGAGGTGGGGGCACATGATGCAGAAATGAGGGGCACATGCAATATTCCAGATCTTTGCACAAGGTTATGTCATAACTGCGGATTACACCAATCAACCGCGGATCCATGGCTTGTACATTTTCCAGGCCATGCGGCAAGCCTGCAGGGTACACAATATTACCAGCACGCAGCCCAAGCTGTAAGCACGGTACCTGCTTGGTTTTGAAGTTGGCGACGTTGTTACTGATAGCTATGAAGTGGCGTGTGAGGGTGGAGTTGAGGGTGCCGGTGGTGGGTGGGAAGGAGGCAAAGTGCACGCGGCGCAGGGAGGCAGGGCCGTCGTAGAAGGCAAACCCTGTGGGTGAGACACGGAGCCAAAATGAACATGCCATGCCACACACTGTCAGTGGAAAGGACGATCCCACAGTGGGCATGGGACATGTCTGCAGACATGATGCCACGCATGTGTGGCAAGTTCACAGGATGTACCTTTCCTTTATGGCCGCATGCAATCACCGCTGAGGCAGCAGAATCCCAACAGGCCATGCACAGCCCCGCCACCGCATTGCACACCAGATGACTTTATTTACTTCAAGTATGTTTCTCAATTTCGTATTTTCTAAAATCATGAAACATTTTCCCCTGCCTCACCCATGTGCACTGAGTTGGACAGGCTGGCAGGGTCGGGCAGGCTCCTCCCCGCCGCCAGCTCCAGCGCACTCATTGGCCTGCCCCGGTTTGCGCTGAGCCCCATGATCAGGGAGTCGCGCAGGGCAAGGGAGGAGGGGGCCCAGACGCCAAATCGGGCATCGGCGCACGTCATGTTGCTCACTGCCCATCGGCGTTGGACGGCGATGTTCACGCATGCGCCAAAGTTGAGCGGCCCGACCTGTACAGTAGAGGCATTATCATTTGCAGGTGGATCTTGGGTCTTATCATGCATTGATCTAGCTTATGCATACCCCATGATCGAGGTGCCAGCGGGCTTGACAAGTGCCACCTCATATGTATTACCTAGGTGCCCCAATCACCACAATGACTATTCTGTACCCCCGATGCAATGTCTCTACCTCTGCCCTCTCTTCACTCCATCCCAAAGCCCCACCTTGTATGCCTGGAACCCCTCCACAACTGACCACGCCGCAGGCGCGACATTCCCGCTCACAATCAGCCCACTCCCCTTGACGGAATGCGCCACGTTGCCATCAAACACCCCCAGCGGCACAGCCCGCAGGCCGTTGAGCACAGCTGCAGCCAGTCCCGCCGAGCTCATGTTGGCTACATAGCCAGGCAGACGGGTGCGGCACAGGGCCCCACTGCCACTGGTCTTGGTGATCACGGCTGATGTGACCTCCATTGCAAATCCGTGCCCTGCTGACCCTGCTGCTACGTTGCCGCGCCAGGTGTTGTTGCCGTTCAGCCACCAGAAGGTTGCAGGCTCGGTGCCGTCGCTGGCAATGAGGTGGCCTGCACCAAGCCACATCAAGAGCTGGGCCTTAATGTGCGCAGGGTTGCAGGCACTAAAATGTCGGTATTTCTTAAATAATATGGTGATACATACATGCCAAATGTATGCAAATCCTTTTCAAGGAATGGCCAGCCCATGCAATGCACCTGCTTGATCGCCGTCAAAGCAGGTCATGCCCCAACCCCGTGTGAAAGCAAGCGCAGAGAACAGATGCCATGGCAAGACCACATGGTCTTGGGAGGGTCATCGTTCCAGCAATTGCTTAATTGTTCCAGCGCAAATTAAAGCCAATTGTACTGGTCGACTTTTAATAATAATTCACTGTTTGTTTTTAATATTTGGAAATAGAAATGGAAATCGAATAATAATGTACCCATCGCGGCTGAGAAGAACCATGGACTACATGCTGGGACAGGGGTAGCATCCCTGCAGCGGAGGGGTGCAGAGCAATGCGCGCTCACCAGAGTAATACTTGGAACTAATAAACTGCATACCTGTCCCTGGGAGCGTGGTTATCCCCAGGTTTCCCTCCAGCGTGTTCCCCCACTCGCCCCCCTCCTCCATCACAAACCCGTGCCCTATGTGGTTGTAGCACACGTTGTCGTGCACAGCCACCCCGCTGGCGCAGTGCAGGGCCACGCAGCGGTTGAAGGAGGTGCGGATGGAGCAGCCTGTCAAGTGCTGGCCAGTGCCACCAGCTGCGGGCAGGGGGGAGAGGTGAGGGAGGTCAGTGGCTACCCTGCGCAGACCCCTGGGGCCCGGGTGCTCCTCTGCTGTTGTGTGACTAAGCTTGCCACATGAGGCCATTCAAAACCATATACTATTTAAGATGCACTATACAATTATCGCTCTTATATTTCATGCCCCCATGCAGTAGTTGCCAGGCATGTGGACCCCTGGGGCCCGGGTGCTCCTCTGTTGTTGTGTGACTAAGCCAGATGAGGCCATTCAATACCATATACTATTATAGATGCACTATTTTAGATACAACAATCGATCTGATATTTCATGCTACCTTGCAATAGTTGCCAGGCATGTAGACCATGCATGATGTGGATGTGAATGTTTGGTGAGGTGCATTCATCCCCATGGCGGTGTGCACATGCTGCCCCTCACGCCACCCACCGTTCACCCCATGCCAGTGCATCGGGTATCGGCCCATGGTGTCGTACTGGCCCATGCGCCGCAGCTCCACCCCCTGCACCTGAGCCCGCCCTCCCCACACCACGATGATGTGGCCGCCTATCCCATAGTTGACAGAGCTCTGGTTCAGGCAGTCCTCATCCCCCACAACCTGCACGCCGCCACACGGTGACTTAAGGTGAACCGGCACATCAGCTTTAGACATTTACTGGCATATCCAAGTATAAGGGTAAAGGGTTTGGGGTTTAGTGTGTAAAGTGAGTGGTTTAGTGGTCGTCCACAGCTGTTGAAGCCCGCTCATGCCTCCACACTGTACCATGCTGGCCTTACATGCATACCACATGCACGGCTCTGATGGTATGTACGACATATGCCAGCAATTAGGGGCCGACCCATACCCCACCCAAACCCACCTTGAGGCTACGCGTAAGCAGTCCCACCTCTGCCCGTGACTGCAGGGTGTGGTTCACTCCCTTGCCGGGGTGCCACAGGTCCTGGTTCTGGCCGTAGTGATCGTATGTGAGCGGCCTGTCGAGCGTGACGTTGGGACCTGCTTGCACCAGTACAGGAGAGCGTGAGACTGCATGTCACTGGGGCCCAACCTGTCCACTTGGCAATCGGTACCCGTGCAAATGGAGACGGCCTGAGTACTTTTTTAAGAAAACAAAAACGCACAGATCTCCCTGAGGCCACCAGGACCCGCCCCTCACTGCTATAGCACACCTGCACACTTAAGAACCATCCCCACCCATCACCCACCTGCCACCGCCACCACCACCCGCTCCTCCGTATACCCACTGCTGAAATCGGTGGTTGCGATCACCACCTCATCACCTGCACCCCACTCCACCTCTGTTTCCACCATAATAACGCTATCCCCTGCTGCTGCTGACCGGGCCAGGCGGGTCCATGTGGGTGTCCTCATGGCGCCATACAGGGTGAACAGGCCGCCATACACAACCCAGACGCCGCGCTCATCCCCTGTTAGGGTGATGGTTACGCTCCCCTGGCTGATGGGCGCATCTGCTGTGCCACAGGCAAATGTGCCTGCGGGGGCATGGCGGTGCACCTGAGGTGCCAATGGCATGATAGTGTGCACACAAGCACTGGGCATATTGCCATTGAATGGAAATGCCCGATCAATAACATATGGGCGCTGTGCAGAAATTTGGCAGAAACGCTTGCATGGGAGTCACTCCCTTTGGCAGATTGGCGGAGTTTTGCGCTACCTAATAGATTTAATTAATACTTTTCTTTTTGTACGTATTAAAATTGATACAGAGGACATATCGGGAATTCAGATTGCTAACAATCCACCGGGCGTCGACATGCAATGTTCAGTATCAAGGTTTCACACCCCTGAGGCTTTGCAGCAGCCTCCCAAGCCGCAGGTTAATCCAGCCGTGTGGGTTGCCCCTACACCCTCGCCCCACCCACCTTGCGCCACCACTATGACCACTGCGCTTATGTTCAACTGCATGCGCCCCGCCTCTATCCCCTCCACGTCGCATCGCAGCGTGCCCCCATCCACCACCAGCTCCTCCACCGCCACATCCATATCTAGGGTGAGGCGCAGGCCAAGGGGGATGGTCACGTTGGAGCCAGGGCAGGGGATGACACCTGCAGGCGCACCAACGCAGGGTAGGTGTGGAACCCAAAGCACTAGCCGCATCTCACTATTGAGTGCAGGAACACAGTGCCCCATGGAGTTACCCAACCACGATGACGTTTATAACGGCCACATGCTTGCACAGCATGATGAGCCAGGCGCTGCAGCCCTTAGAGAGGATTGGCAACGTTGTACACACCCTTTTGCATGTGTACACCCTCCTGCATGCCGGGTGCGATTGATATCCCTTCGCCTATGTCAACCCCCACCTGCGTCCCACGTCTCGGGGTCTGACCAAAAGCCATTGAGCAGCGGCACGCGTGGGCCCCCCTGGTCGTCACTCCACGCGCAGTCCACCTCACCCCCACCCACTGTCACCCTGCCCAGGTGCAGGTTAGGCAGGATGATGGGGGAGGGCCGGGGGGAGCGGGGGGTTGCTGCACAGAGAGTGGCAATGGTGTGAGGCCAGTGGCGGCACCTATCGCATTGCATGTGAGCACAAGTGTGGGTTTCCCATGGGGCTAATGAACACGTGTTGCCTGCTGACTGCATGTCAGACTTGCATGCAGGCTCGCAGGCCATGGGCGCAACCGTTGAAGCTACACACACACTGCAGAATGGGATGCACAGGATGCCCAGCTGCACATGTACCTGTAGCACCTCCACCCCTTTTCAGCAGCAGCAGCAGCAGCAGTAACAAAGGGGAGCACATAACCGCCACAGCCACCACCCGTCGACGCCCCCTGCACTGCTGGGCTATCCATCGTGCTGCGTCCACTGCCCGCTGCTGCAAGCTGGCGTGGGGGGCTGAGCTGGCTTGCTCCACAAACGCATCCGTGCTTGCATCTGCTTCCGGTTGGCCCACGTGGTGATGGACTAGGGTTGCAAAGGGTGCGAAGGGCTTCTCGTGCGATGCTGCTGGGATGGCTGTGGGGGTGCTGCAACCGCTGCTGGATGCGTCTGCTGTGAGGCTGTACCTGCACCAGTGGGGACGTGTAACCGGTGCCTCATGATGGTGCACTGGCATGGGAGGTGCACGCTGTCAGCTTGCAGGCATGGGTATTGCTTGATCGGAATGCCAGACTTTGAGGAGTCTTGATGTCACAACATCAAAGCTGTGGCAGAGTGTGTACTGGGAGACGCAGACATGCACTGCAGTAGATGGAATAATGACTCACCTCAGTTGTCCCATGGTCTGCAGCCGCCTGTAGCTGCTCCCTGTCGCCCCGCCAAAGCTCAACAGAACCTAGAATGAGCTGGCCGAGAGGAGCATGAAAGTGTAAAGTTCCAAAACATTGCTTCTCGAAAGAGCCCAATTGTTCTATAGAATAATATCAAACTAAGGACCAAATATGCCAACTTCCCGAATCACTGGGGCCTGTGCGTGAGTGTTTGCCAGTGCTGGCCCTGCCCTAGCCCACACCTAGGCTAGGCCCAGGCTGGTGTGTTGTCGCTAGGCCGTACTCCACATAGTAGACCCAATGCTTGAAAACCTGCAACAGAAGTGCATATTGTGATTCAAGTGCTTTGTGTTCAACCTAAAACCCTTCGTTAATACAACTCGCTGAGAGATGCCAGGAGATGGGCAGAAGACCCACCAACAAAAGGACCTTTCTAGGACTAATAAACAGTTGTAACCAACAGGTACTATCCACCAATAATACTATGTAATGCCCCTAGATCATACTTTTTGCCGTTCCAGGATAGCTAGGCTAAGCGGGGCTGTACTGCGTAGCCTAGTTCACATGCCGCCTGGGAAACTGAAATGTCAAGCAGCAGCTAAGCATTTGGTTGCAAGTTCCTAGAGATACTGTATGCAAAACAAGCAATAAAAACTTGCCAGGCAGGCTAATTGCCTTTTGTGAAGCTGCTATACGTATACACGGCAGTCAATAACATGCCGCATGCCGTAATTCACACACAGTCGAGTCGGGGTGTACGGCACTCTTTGCTTACTCAGAGGGAGAAACAAGCTGTAGGGTTCCTGTTGTACTTGCAACAACGTCAGTCTTGCTTTCAATCGCGCTGACTACGTTTCCCCCGATCTGCCTGCGGCCCCGCCGCGAAGCACTCGCAGCCGCCTGGCTGTATCACTCCCGTGTCCAAACTGGGCAGCTTTATGACCAAAACGTAGCCCCACAGCTTAGATTAACCAACTTCTAGTTCCCGAACACCGTACATAACGTACCACCTGCGCTTTAAACGCTCGTCAGAAAACATTCCATTCTAGCATGCATGCATGCATATATGCGGCAGTGCCCATCAAGGTTACTTGACTGCAGCTCTAGTACAGCCCTTTATGTAGTTTCCCATGTATGTAGCAAGTATTTTACAAGCAGTGCGCGCCACTGGGACCCGACAGCTGGTTGTGGACAGCACAGTGCAACGGGAGTAGCCCACTGGTACTCCTCGACACATCCCTCTTCAACCAGCTTTGCACACTGAAGTCAGCGCTCAAGTAGCAGGCTGCCTTCTGGATCCAGCTTGCAGGGCACGTGCCCCACCAGCGGCTCTAGGTGCTTGCCAGGAGCAGAGCAAACTGCAGCAACATGGCCTTGCACACACCCCTTTGAAGCTGCAGCTTGTGCCTGAGGACCCTGGCCACTAGTGTCAGGTAAGGCCCTTAAAGGTTGCCTCAGGGCATGCACGAGTGCTCAGGCAAGCGTGATTGTGGCTGTGTATCGGCTAGCAGTGTAGGATTTGGTAGGCACTGGCGGCAGCGTTTGCCCACAACACACCCTTCCCTGAGTGTATCATGATAGTATGCGCCTGTCGTTTCTCTTGCAATTCAAAGGCAGACGTTGGGCTTGCAGGATGGGTGGCAAGGACAAGGACAAAGACAAGAAGCAAAAGAAGGACAAGAAGGACAAGAAAGAGAAGAAAGAGAAAAAGGAGAAAAAGGAGAAAAAGGAGAAGAAGCGTAAGGAGCGTGACACGGGACAGCATCCCACTTCGCCAGAGGATGTTGACCACCAACCAGCTGAAAAGAAGAAAAAGAAGTCCAAGCGAAAGGCAGACAAGGAGCCCAGCACCGACCCTACACTGGTACACCAGGGCACCCAGATAGGCCACACCATTGCCGAGGAGGTGCATGCGCCTCCACAAGGCACCTCAACCCCATCCCCAGACCACAAGGTGGAAGCCGCCCCAGCCCCGCCCCAGCCCTCCGATGCACCACTAACGCCCGCCAGCACCAGTGCTCAAGCCAGCGGCGATGCACCAGCCAGCGGCGAGGCGCCACCTGCCGCCCCTCCGGGTCGCGGCGCGCCTGTGCTCCAGTGGATGCGTGTGCCCCTGGAGCTGGAGGCGGGCAGCGGAGTGGCGCTGCATGCGGTGCGGGGGCTGGAGCCGCGGCTGAGGGGCGCACTGGAGCAAGGTGGGGGGAGGAGGGGGTGCCAGGTGCATGGGCTGGTAGTAAGGAAAACGAGCAAATGAGGAAGCTGCAGTATTGGCTTGCATGCTTTTACAGGGGGTTTCTTAGAACTTGCATTCAAGCCATGCGTTTGCCACATGCAGTGCTCGACATGGCATGTGTTGCCCATGCACTGACCTTTGCACATATACATCCACCACCCATATGCATGCATCAACACAAGTGCATGATTTCTTCGTGGTGCATTGTGATGCTACCTAGGATCCCCTCATCTGTGCTGTACCCCCCTTTTTGTACCTGAATCGCCCCCTGGACGTGTCACATGCAGTAGGCTTCTCAGAGCTGTTCCCTGTGCAAGCTGCTGTGTGGCGGCTGAGTGCGGGTGGCGGGAGCGCAGCGCATGACATGTGCATCGCGGCGCCCACAGGCAGCGGGAAAACCCTAGCCTATGCCCTACCCATCTTGCAAGGCCTGGCAGGGTGGGTACCCACTCTATGTGCTCTCTTGACACACGAAATTATGGCGCGCATCACTGTTTGCTGCCAGCGGGTGCCAAATCAGTATGTTGCGTGAAACGTGCTCCGCTGCTTGCAAATTCTCGCAAATTCTGGATCATCTAGGGTGGAAAATGAAATTTTATGGGTGGCCCCTTCCTTGGTCCAGGGCACTGCTGCATGGGCAATCAATACTGTTCACTCTCACCACGTTGGTGTATGCCTCTCCCTTGCAGGCGCCTGGTCCCCGCCCTGCGCGCACTGGTGGTGCTCCCCACCCGCGACCTGGCCACTCAGGTGTACACAGTGTTTGCCAAGCTGGCACCAGCGCTCCAGCTGGCGGTGGGCCTCACAGCTGGCGCAGCATCAGTGGCTGCAGAGGCGGCGGCACTGGTGGCAAAATGCAGCGGGGTGCCGTCCGGCCGTCCCCGCAGCACTGTGGACATCCTGGTGGCCACTCCTGGTCGCCTGATGGCGCACCTGCAGGGCACTGATGGCTTCACACTGGGGCTGCTCAAGTACCTGGTGAGGGGCAGAGGGGGGAGGGTGTGGGGGGGGAGGCTGAGCATGGGGTGTGATGCAATACGTATGTGAATGGAGCATACAATAATTTGCCTTGCGGGGGGTCAACAGCTTGAATTTGAGTTACCATTACTTTCTGTAATGAGGCGTGCTTGTACTTTGCATGGTTGGTAAGGCTGGCACGGATTAGCTCCAAAGCTCATGAGATGAAATCGTAAAGTGAATGACCGAACTAGCATCGGTGCAGCACAGGATTCAGCGGCTGCAGTGCTGGTGTGCCCATGCACGTGGGGCCCTATCATCCTTTGGTGTTGGTGCCCTCAATCAGTGGTTCATTGCCTCTCCTTTTTCCTTTGCAGGTAGTGGACGAGACCGACCGTCTGCTGCGACAGACCTACCAGGACTGGCTCCCCGCTGTCATGGCCAGCATCGCACCCCCTGCCGGCTACCGATCCGCACCCACAACCACCACGCACCCCTCACGGGTCCTCAAATTCGTGGTCTCCGCCACGTTGACCAGGGACCCTGCCAAGATTGACTGGCTGCAGCTGTTCTGCCCACGCTACATTGCGCTCAGTGCCGACGAGCACAGGTACAGCCTGCCCAAGCAGCTGCAGGAGTATGATATTGTGTGCCACGGGGATGAGAAGGCGCTGCACCTGCTGCTCCTGCTGGGGGGGCTGCAAGGGGGGGGGGTCATTGTGTTCACGGCCTCGGTGGAATCCATGCACAGGTGGGTGTGGGTGGGGTGGGGTAGGCGCACATCAGTACCACATTGGCTGCCTCTGGGAGTGTTGGTGGGGATGGCCGCTTGTCAGATTTGCACCAAGGGGTGCACCCAAGGGGGGCATTGGTATGGCGGCAACCCCTTGCTGCTGTCACATGCCAGTGCAAAACACAGGTGGCGCAGGCGCTCTTGTGCTGCTGCTACCCATGATAACGGCTCCTTCAAATTCAAATGTCCTGCTGCTACCCATTGTGACGGCTGCCTCTCTGCCCTTCCACATGCCCTGCTGATGTTGCTTGCAGGCTGTTCCTCCTGCTCCAAGGGGTGGAAGCGCACAAGCACGCTGTGGTGGAGTACTCTGGCCGCCTCACATCAGCGCTGCGCAAGGCAAACCTGGATGCATTCCGCTCGGGTGCCGCATCGGTGCTGGTGGCCTCCGATGCCATCACGCGTGGCATGGACATAGAGGGTGTGTCCACTGTGGTCAACTACGACACCCCTGTGTACGCAAAGACATACGTGCACAGGGCGGGGCGCACAGCCAGGGCGGGAAAGCATGGGTGGGTGGCATGCATCATCGCATGCATGATGTTCCATTGCAAGAAAATGGTCTGTCATGTGTGGTGAGTGTTATGAGGCGCCCCCTCTGCCGCTGTAATGTCATATTGGCAGCAGGTAATCAGGTGGTTCTCACGTGCCGTGCTGATAAAATGCCTGGCGTCTCCGCTCCACCCTACCCCACCAACCCCACCCAGCTCATCCCCCTGCTCCATCTGCAGTGCCGTGTACACGCTGCTGCGGCCCGAGGAGGTGCGCCACTTCCGTGCAATGCGGCGCAAGGCAGAGGGTGGGGCCAGTGGGGGGGTGCAGCGCCACAAGGTGGACCGCGAGGCGCTGGAGGGGCTGCGGGGGGTGGTGGGGGCGGCGCTGGAGCACATGGCGCACAGCCTGGCACAGGGTGGGCTGTGAGAAACAGGGAATAGCTGCAGGTTCTTAAGACAGGGGGCATGGGATATGAGGGATGGCTGCACAAGCTCTTGAAACCTGCGTTTTCAAGCTTGACGCACACTGGTTAGCGACCTTTAGACTGGTATGATTTATAGCAGAATGGGTGATGACTGGGAATGAAGTATTGCTAGCTGCTTGCCACTTGGGAGATGAAGTAGGCACCACCCCTTCGTGCCCCACCAGAGCCATGGTGGACTTGCAGGGTTTAGGGTTTAGGGTTCAAGCGCGGTATTACTAACACCCACCTCGCCTTCACCTCCTTGATCGTAGACGCACCTGACCCGTTCCCAAAATGGGAATGCAGCAACTGACTTTGTACTGGCAAGAGAATAACACTGGCAACAGAATAACACTACGAATGGCATTCCTCAGATGCATCTGACTTCCCCTGTTAAGCTATTGTGCAACACCCCCCAATTTTTAGGCCAGAGTCGGACTTCACAAACGCTTCAAAACGCGGACGAACTTTTGCCCACAACAAACCGTTCAAAGTGTCCAGTACGTTGGCACATTTAAGTGGTGCGGTAGCTGTTGCCGGCGAACTGACATCAGGTTTTCTCAACCCACATGCGGGCTTCCTGTACTGTAACGCTGTAACGCCTACCGGGTCACTGGAATCAGGTGGGGATGTTGCACTGGCTACCGTGTTTGCTAGTATTACGAGCTCCATGTGGTTAAAGCACAACGAGAACCTCGCATCGATATCCACAGAAAGACCCTGTAACATGCCATATGCATGCATGTGACCAGTTGTGAAACTGCCCGGCAGCAGCCTGGGGGAAACCGTCTTAACAGTATCCAACGGAATATGTTTTCCATTTAACCCTTGTTGTATCCATTCTTGCCTCATGGACCTTTTCCTTTTGTCGTTGCAAACTCCTGTCGCTTTCCATGCTGCAAGGTCGACCAAGTCCTAGCCTGTTTGCCCCACTACGCCACACTGCCCGTGTGCAACGGGGGATAGCCAGCCAAGGTTTTTGAATTTCGTCACAAACCTTGTAAACAGCCTTGCTTACAGACTAGCATCGGCCAAATCCTGGCCAGTGACCCACCCTGGTTTTGGACAGTGGCAACCTGCAAACAACAGCCAGCACAGCCAGGTCTTCGTGAATGAGGGCGCCTACCACCCTCCGCGGTGCACCGCTGCAGCTGAGTGACCTGGGGTTGCGGTAACAGGACTGCAAGTCCCACAAGGTGCTGGGATGCAGCCCCCACCACCATGTCCCCACCACCCGCCAGCCATGACCACCACAGCCACAGCCACAGCCGCAGCCAGCGAGCGCTTCAAGCGCAGCTACACGTCTGCATTAACAGCTTCTGACGCGATCAATGGCACGGCACAAGATATGCCACTAGGTGCCCTTGCCGGTGTCCCCTTTGGCCCCAGCGCTCCCAGTGCCAGCCCCAGGGATGGCACCTCCAGCAGTACTGCCACACCCAGCGGCCTGCCAGCAGCAGACAGCTGGCAGACCACGTGGCAGGCAACACAGAGCCGGTTGCAGGAGCTGCAGGAGCAGAGGTGAGACAGGGGTGGGAGGCTACGCGGTGGGGCAGTCGCGAGGATGTAGCAGGGACGCCGTGTGCTGGTGTTCTATGGTCTGCACACTATGCATCCAAGCGTGGGAGCAAATTGGGTGATTTTTTTTTCTTTAGTGTGCTGTATGCACCATGTACTCGCAACACGACGCGCAGCCATTGGTCACTGCCCCTCTCTCCGTGTATTCTAGGCGCCAGCGCCCGCCCCCGCACGTGCCCATCATGCGCTGCAGCCAGCTTGATGCCGCGCGCCTGGACGAGGAGCTGGGGGCAATGCTGAGGGAGCAGTTTGGGAGGGTGCTGGCGCCACTCAATGTGGTGCGTGCTGGAGGACGGGTGGGTGGTGGACAGGGGGCAGCTGCTGCTGCCTGTCGGGTGCCAACTGCCAAGTGGCCGGGATCGTTGTGGGGCTGCTGGTGGGAGGAGAGGGCATGTGTGCGGCATGCTTGAAGCAATGGGGGAATCGATGTTGATGAGATCCATGCTGTACAGCTGCATGCTGTTACGTCATTGCCATTGTGCCCATATGCTGTCAAAGTCAGCCCATGCTGCAGCCGCAACAACCTGCATGGTCACGTCAAGGCCCATGCGTGGATTATTGTCAAATTGCCCCCGGCCATTGTCATGCAATCCACGTAACCCCTGAAATTGAATTCGGTGCATCGTGTTGCAGCGCCTCACCTCTTCCCTCCAACCGGAGCTGACTGCGTTGCTGGACTGCCTGGTGAGGTTCTCCAGGGGTGGTGGGGGGTGGGGGGGTTCACTACTGCTCTCAAATACTTGCAATCCCCCATAGTGTGTCTACACGTGTGCATGCCGCCCTAAAGACGCAATGCCATGCACACCTTGTCATGGGCTCTATGCCCTGTGACTGTACTTGGGCGGATGGTCATTCCGCAGTTCTCCTCTGTAAACACCATGGCATATCCCTGCTCCAGAATTATGCTCCTGTGGCACACTGAGGAATCATGACCATGTCCCCTTGTGCCACACATCACCGCCTTCCCTGGTGCCATGCAGGTGTTTTACTTCACCATCTGGTGCGGCCAACCCACCCCCGGGCTGCAGCTCATGAACCTGCGGTACCGGGACGAGGGGCGGGCGGCGGCAGAGGGGCCACAGGTGAGGCCATGCATAGGGAACCGGATATCCACTGTTCTTTGTATTTGCTAATGATGCACCGCTACTGTAGGGTAGTGGGGTGGACATACAATGGGTCGCTTGAACTGTCTTGCTGCATGACATTTCCCTGAATTGTGAGGTGCACATGCCTATGCTGCATGGGGTATATGGCAACCCTGCATGGGCAGCACTGTGCAGAAAGCGTTTGCCCATTCCAGGTTGTGCTGATGGTGTGGTGGGGTGACTCCCTGCAGGCCGGTGGCCGCACGGGTGTGGAAGGGGCAGGCCTGACCCTGCCGCAGCGCCTGGCGTATGGTGTGGGCACGTGGGGGCTGCGCTATGGACTGACGCGGCTGCAGGGGCTGGCGGCGCGCAGGCGGTGGGGGGAGAATGGGGGGACGGTTGGATGGGAGGCGCGCACATGGCGGGCGCTGGCTGCAGCTGAGACAGGTTTCCAGCTGGCGGGTCTGGCCAACTTTGTGGTGTTCCTGCGGCAGGGGGTGTACAGGTGAGGGAGCAAGGGGTGTGGGGGCGGGTAGTCTGGTATCCGAGGGGCTATTGAGCTGGTGGCTGCCAATGAGTTTTGGTTGTGCCATATCCACACTGAGCATCTGCAATTCTTGAAGTAGGAGCACGTTCTGACAGAGGATGTGAGCACACAATACAATGGGCAAGGGTTGCAGAGTTGCTGATATCTCCTTTTGTATAACGTGCACACGCTGTGCCCTCCTGACCCCCAACCCTTCCCCCTTCCCAGGACCCTCCTTGAGCGCCTGCTGCGCGCCCGCCTGGTGTACGTGCGCCCCTCCCTTGCGCGCGCAGTGAGCTTTGAGTACCTCAACCGCCAGCTGGTGTGGCACGAGGTGTCCCAGGTGGTGCTGGCGCTGCTGCCGCTGGTGGATGTGGAGGGGGTGGCGGCGCTGGTGCGCAGGATGATGCCGGCAAGGGGGGTGGCAGGTGGGTGGGTGGGTGGGTGCGGGGGTTGGGTGCCATGGTGTTCAGTACCCTGAGGTGGGCACCAGCGTACGAGGACCATCCAGAGCCATTGTGTGTGAAGCGCCATGTGCATGTTGTGCGCCGCCTGATGCCATTCTGTGTGAAGTGTGCATCATATGGCGCAGCCCTCTCATAGACAACACAGAGTCGCGCGGACACTCTGTGCGCTGTGCATGCTCTGGACCTCCACCGCCCCCACCATGCAGCTTCAGGTGCCACATGCTGCATCACTGCGCCACTCCACCCATCCTCACCCCCTTTTTTACCCCCGCAGGTATGGCTCGCCTCCCTGGCTCCGACCTGCCACTGGACCAGCAGCCCTGCCCTGCGTGCGGCGCCGCCGACATCACCACCCCTTTCACAGCCCTACCCTGCTCCCACCGCTTCTGCTACTACTGCCTGCGCGCACGCACACTGGCGGATGCGGCCTACGCCTGCCCCAAGTGCGGGGTCAGGGTGGAGGCGATGAAAGCGGGGACAACTGGCGGAGGGGGGCCGGCAGCGGTCGGCAGCGATGCAGCTGCCGTGATGCCAGCGGGCGGAGGGCGCCGGCTCGTAGACGAATGAGGGGGGAAGGGGGGATACGTGACCCCTTCAAGGGTTTAAAACTTAGTTGGGAGAGCTTGCATCGCCAAGGTCTGCAAGTGGCTTGGCGGGGGAGATAATCATTGTAAAATTTGGGCACTTGTCTTGAGGCGCAGCAAGCCGTTGAAAACCAACTTGAAACCACACGAGAAAGAACACAATCATGTCAGAATGAACACGATTTCATGTCAAGTTTTTCTGTTGGCGCTGTTATCATGCGGCATGGCTCTTTGCCTTTCAAGCCAACTTGTTTTACACACATGTTACAAGACTTTGCTTAGCGCTTTCAATTTTGACTGTCATCTAATACTGTTAGATTCACCCTCAGGAAGTTATGTTACAGAATGAGTTTCAACCACTGCGCTCTATATTGGCCTGGGGACGTTCAAGTGCGTAATGCACTGCCAGGCCGACTCAAGAGGCGGCGGGCACAATAAATTTGGCCACCGATCATCGTGTGGTATAACGGCCTGCATCATGCTGAAGTCTCAACTCCTAGAGGCTGTGTCCGACTGAGTTTATTTGTGTGCAATGTTAGATAACATACCATGATGGCTGCACCTTGTGATGGTTGCACCGGATTGCAATAAATGCAATTGGATTGCAAGTATTGAAACTCTAGAGGCAGCTGCAGATGGTGCCACCATCATGGTGATGATGTCGAGTACGTATATACTGACGATATTGTGATGCATTGCAACATTTAAACCAATTGCCAACAGTTGCCAACATTTAAACCAATTGCCGTGGTATTGCGGCCAAATACATTGAATGTATGCCATGGCTCTTTGATCATGAATTGAAAATGAGCAGCTGTAAAACATGCGCAATTGCATGCAATATTGACAATTGATTCTGAATCAATTGCGGTCGTTTACCAGCTGCGCCAGGCCAAGCCTTGGAAATTTTGGAAATTCTACAGCAAGTGGCCATGGATATCATTGATTTACAAGGGGTATATAGAAAGAGAGGGCGCAGCCTTGTGGATATCATGAATTTATTTATGACAGTGTGTCAGACTGAGTGAATGGATCATTCATGATCCATTCACTAAAGCAAATTTGGTTCACTAAAGAAACTCCGTGGTTAATGTTCTTAGCAAGCATGCCGCACGAGACATTGGAAACATGTTGTGGCTACCTATGGCTATGGGCCTGGTGACCACGTGAAATGACACTGACAGTGTCCTGGTATGAATCATCAGATCAGATACCGTATGCATCCCTCCAGGAGCCCCCTTCACTGAAACCCATTCAAAGCCGTTGTTGAGAGCCCTTAATGAGAGGCGTTATTTGCACAAAATGCTCGCTGTCTACTAGTTTAGTGCAAAGTACTACCCAATTCTACTACTGTGCAAAACAGCCATCTTATCATCTACCCATGTACATACTACATGGCATTGCATGCATGCGCAGAGCCTACCCAGCTGTCCCCCAGCCCTACAGCACCCCCCTGACAAATCCCTCCACATCCCCCCCCTCCTCCATTGCCTCCGCCAGCATCCCCACCACATCCATTGCCTCCGCCACATCCCCAGCATCATCCACCTCGTCCACCTCCTCAGGCAGGCCACCAGCAGCCGCCAGCACTGCATCCAGGTCAGACAGGCGGGAGCGCATAGCGGCACGCCACGTGGCATCGCCTGAGGGCAGGACAGGTGAGGGTTGGTTCAGTAGAGGGGGCAGGAAGAGGGTGTGCACCGGATACCATATAGTCCATACCACAAGTAATAGGCATGCAGTAGGCGCGCTGATGCCTGGGCGTATGAAGCAGCAGCAGAGCAAGGCGTAACCAGGCAGAAAGAACCCCGTTGCACTGGCAGGGCGTGGGAACAACATGGTGTAGGACACAGTCTTAAAGTTTACTTCCCTCACCTTCCTGCTTGCCCTTCACCATCCGGTGCAGGCGGTCCACCCAGCTGAACAGGCGCAGGGCGGGCAGGGCCAGCGCAAGCATCGCCTCCCCCCCTGCACCCGCCGCCTCCTGCTTCGTCTCTGGTGCCGTGAGGGCCGCATGGCGCAGGGTGCACAGCAGCGCGGCGCGACGGCTGGCGGCCCATAGGCTGGGTGGGAGTAGCCACAGCGACATTGCCAGCAGGAACGGAGCCTGCATAAAACAGCAACCTTCACAAAAGCGCCCTTGCTTTGCATGACAAGTGCAGTACAGCCATGGTTGACAAAATCCGCATGCACGATCACGGTTTCCAAATCCGCATGCACGGTTGCAAAGGGGCATGGGAAATGCCTCTGCACTGTCACTTTATCCCCTTTCTCCCCACCTGCATGGCGATGTCATCCGCCCCTGTCGCGCCTACCCGCCACCCGCACAGCGCCTCCACCCTGGCAGCCACCTGCGCCAGGTCAGCGTCACTGCAACCATCCGCCAACTGGCAGCCCAGCTGCAGCAGGCAGGGGAGTAGCAGCGCATTGGACACCGGCCCGCCCCCATGCGCATCTGTAGAGAAGCTGGTGTGGTGCGCGTGGCGGTGCAGCGCGTATGCCACGTCAGCGGCCACTAGGGCCAGGCTGGCAGGGGCGCTGTCGTTGGTGGCTGCAGAACCTGCACAGGGGGGTCACGGCTTAGGACGACAGATGGCGCATGCTGAACCCAGGCACGTACAACCCACTTCCGCATGCCCAGCACCACAATTCAGACACAGAACAGTCGGACATGCGCCACATGCGCTGACATAGCCACAATACCCACACTAATGTCGTTGAGCGGGCATTAGTCTATTGCATTATTGCACCCCCCTGCCCCACCTGTCCGGCTGCGCGCCACCCCCCCCGCTGTTGCCTGTCGCACGTGCTCCCAATAGCCCGCTGCCGCCTCCGCCTGTCGCCCCGCCCCCACCCCCTCTCCCCCCACCACCGGCAGCAGCGCGTTGGTCAGCATCTCGCCGTTGCGCAGGGCAGCCCCGTCCCACTCGCGCTTGGGCACACGCAGGGAGGCATCTGAGGCACACAGGGTGCATGGGGTGAAATTAAGGGGGGGCACACAGGACATGCGATGGCATGATGGCGAGATCATGATTGAGACACACCAGGTCAAACACTTAAGCAGCAGATTTCGTTTTTTGACAAACAATGCACGCTTGCAGACTACAGTGCAAGTGCAAGGGTCATCCAGCACATATGAACCAGAATATACTCCGCAGTGATGCCACTTAATTTGGCTAAATGTATGAACGTTGGCGCCAGCGCTGCCTCACCTGCCCTCTTTGCCGCCGCATGGCATGCCACGTGCACCAGGTTGAAGTGGGTCACGGTGGAGTGCATGCGGGACAGAGGGGGGCCACCGCCCCAGCCCAGGTCCGCAGGCGGTGCAACCCCCTTTGGTGCCTCGCCTATCGCCACCCCCTTGACATAGCAGTATGCCCCCAGCACCTGGCCGGGGCTGTGCGAGTAGCCCTCCTTGCACACCATGCAGTGCCAGGTGTCCTCCTCCTGGGACTCAAGCTCCTGAAGGGCCTGGGCCAGGAGGGACTGGGCAGACTGCGGGGGGAAAGATTTGGGGATCAATAGGTGGTGTGGAGATAGCAGATTCTCTGGGATCATAGTAATGGAAGCCAGTCCCGAGGTGATTGGATTTTGACAAGATCCAATCACCGAATGTTTCAGCACCGAGTGGTAGCAATGCATGATTTGGTCAACGCCACGACCAGCCATACTCTTTAAGCCTGCCACCACCTCATCCCCACTGTTCCACCCCTCACCTGGTTTAATCCCAGGGACTGCAGCATCTGCTGCCGCTTCTTCTCCGCCATCTCACGCATCCTCCCCTTGGTGTCGGACCGCAGCTGCTCCACAGCCGCCCTCACCTCCCCCCCAGCACCCCCCACCTCCTCCAGCACCCCCTCAGCCAGGGGCCCCACCTGCCCCCCACTGGCCGCCCCCTCCAGCTGGTGCAGCAGCTGGAGCAGGCCAGGGGTGGACCCTAGGGCAGCGGCGGTGGCCTGCACAAGGAGACACTGTGTTAGGCGATGGTGGCTGTGTCAGGTAATTTGGGTCATTGCATGGGCGTGCCCACAGTCTTCAAACCCGCACCAATCCCTGTGGGGCGGTACAGCAGGGACCAGGCAGATGGAGACGCTATTAACCACAGACACGGTGCTACATGTTATTCCTTGTGCTGTTGTCCCCCTACCTCGTGCCCCTTGGCCAGCGCTGCGAGCAGGGTGAGCGCCAGGGACACAGTGCCACGCCCGCAGGCAGCAGTCCACTCCTCGCCCCCACGCGCAAACAGCTCCACCTCTCCTGGTACCGCTGCACCTTTCCCAGCTGCATCCCTGGGAGGAGGTTGTGAGGAGAAGGTAGCCATCAGGTAGGAGGCTGCCGCCTGGGGTATGCCCCTCCCCAGCAGGCTGGCCCTGAAGCGCTCCCCCTCCGCCCCCTCCATGGCCCCCACCAGGCGCGCAAAGCTGGCCACCTCCAGGGACAGCTCCTGCACGGGGGGGGGATCACCTTGGGCCAACCACAGGTGCAACGGCCATGTGACCCAACACATGTGCATGGCATCAGCGGCACGCAACTACAAGCATGGGCCGCAGGTACGCAAATGTGAGAGGCACATGCACTTTTTGTACAACCCCACTCCTGCCACACCTGTTGCTTTGCCGCTGGTGCTGCATCCAGCGCCACCCAGTCCAGCGCAGGCGCAAAGTGGTCAAGCAGCGCGGCCTACAAGAACGGGCACATGGTAATCATATTGGAGGCAGCGCCCTCGCAGCCCACGTCGACGCAACAGCCACTGCAATCCAGGGCACTGTGCTTCACGCTCGCTCACACAAAAACACGTAAACCCGTCCCAGTACCATTAAAAATTTACAAACCCCTTCCCTCTCACCTGTGCCAGCGGGTCTGCGTGTGCCAGGTGCGGCAGCAGCCTTGCCAGCACCGATGCGCACGATGACATGCCGCTTTCCACGAGGGCCTGCACATTGTGGGGTTGGTGATGGAACAGCCGGTGGGCAGGGTAGCCCAGAGACCGGGCAGAGGCGCAGAATCAATCCGCTGAGGAATGCACAGACAGCAAGCAGCAGATCACAGACCAGGAATGTGCAGCACTGAGCCAGCCTGGAACGCAACATGGACTTACATACGCAAGCCTACATGCAAGCCCATAAGCAAAACGTGAAGGTACCACTGTTTGCACTCACCAATTGCTTCCAATATAGCGCGCTCAATCCCACCACCCTGTACCCCCTCCCCACCCCCCTCCACCCACCTTGAGCCCATCCGCCAGCTGCCGCACATCCACATCCTGCTGCTGCTCCCCCTGCGCTCCCCCTGGCGCTGACGTGGCGGCCTCCACAGCCACCGCCTCAAGCACCTCCAGCTCCCCCTCCAGGGCACCGGGGTCAACATGGGAGGGGGAGCTGCCGGGCTGCGTGAGGCGGCTGAGTGTAGCCAGTACATGTGTGCGCAGCATGGGCAGGGCGCCCGCCTCAACTGCCGCCTTGCGACACACCTGGGGGGCACAGCAGCCACTCAGACATGTCCACCCCCCTTGTGCCACATCATGGCAGTCACATGGGTGTGCAATCCACTGATCACATGCACACTGTGCTGATCTTGTGCAAGCAAACACTTCCTTGGTGCCTATTCATGTACTCCATGTCATGTCTGGTCACTTTCCTTTTTCTATCAATGTGCAGGCAAGATTAAGAGGCAACTCGAACCCACCAATCCTGTCCTTCCCCGCACCTTGACCTGCACTGCGGCCCGAAGCAGCCGCAGTGCATCCTCAGCTTGCACCCCACTCGACTGCCCTGTGACAGCCCGCAGCACCAGAGGCAGCGCCCCCCCTTGGGCCAGCTCCGCCGCCACTCCGTACTGCTGCTCAGGGTCAATGGGGGCGCTGGGCGGTGCCGCGAGGCTCTCAATCATTGGCTCAGTGGCCTCGCCGTCCAGACCCTGCGCAAGGCGGTGGGGGCAGTGGTTGCCCACCGGCACATGCCAGGATCATCACACAGGAACGTCCATATGGGCTTTTTAAAATTGCTTGCATGCCAATTTAGCCCATTGGTGATGTAACATCTGTCCATACTGCTGTGCCAAGCCTGCAGATTCAAGTGCACCCCCAACAGCAATCTAGGTGTCACGAACGTACGTCTGAATTACTGCGACGGTAATGCGCGGCACAACCGTCACGCATGCTTTCACCTTGCCACACACTTGATTACACAGCGTGTGCAGCAACCTGCTCCCACCACCCCCACCCGCGCCCTACCTGCAGCCTGAACGTGACCACCATGGGCGTGTCCCCTTGCCCCGCAGCGCTAGGCCGCCACACCGCCTGGTACACCAGCGCCAGCGGCAGTGCCAGGCTGACGATGCTTCCGCCCACCAGCAGCTCCATGCCAAAGTCGTCGTCAAGCAGGCCTGCAAGCAGGAGGAGATGGTTAGGACACGGGGTGCGGAAGGGGAGCAGGGGTTGCGCGCCAGGGGGAGGGTGGGGACTAGCAATCAGCTGTTTGCCACGAAACATGGTTCGGCCCATGAACCCACCTGACACAAGTGCAACTGGTCTATTAATGTGCACACTTGGAAAAAACGCATTTGTCAGGACTCAAATGATTGTTGCCACAACTGCTCAGTTCCTGCGCCCCACCTGCCAGGTCCAGGTGCCTGCATATGAAGTTCTTGGCGTCTCTCATCAGGGGACCAACCTCGGCGATAGGGTAGGGGTTCCCCCCCAGGCTGCCGCGAATGAACTCCTCCTGGGTGGGCGACTTCTCAAGGGACACATAATAGGAGGGCTCGGGTGGCGAGGGGCACACGCACCACACAATCTGCACAAAAACACGCAGAGGTTCACCAAGCAGGGGGCTCACAAGCCTGCTCATCCCACAGCTGTTCAATAGCCACTGTGTGCCGTATCCGGATGGATACACAGTGCAAATGAATTGGAATGGTACCTGAATATAGATAGTACGGTGATGAACCATGCCCCCCCTCCTCACCTGGTGCAGGATGTGTGCAGCCAGCTGCTGCCCCGCGCCCCTGGCCCCCTTGGGCCCATTCTCCTCCCCGGCCGCCGCGCCCACCAGCGCCGCCGCCGCCGCCCGCGCAAATGCCCTGCGCTGTGCCTCCCCACCTTCCAAGAAGTGTGTGCGCATGAGGGACTCAAGGGAGGTGCCGGCATCACCTGCACAGGGAATGGAAAGGGGTAAGGTGCGGCTTGTCATGAGCACATTCAGGCCTCTTTTTGAGCCAAAGATTGGCAGCACACAGCTGAAAGACCAACTGATGGGCGGCCGGCATGGCCATGACACAGCTGGGCCCCTCCTCACCTGTCAGCTTGCTGTGCCCAACCACCAGGCTATGCATCCCCGCAAGGCACCAGATCAGCCCCGCCAGGCAGCCGCCAGGTCGACCAGCTTGCCGCACCGCACCGGGCGCCGCTATCACCCGCTCCACCGCTGCCGCCATGCGCGCCGCTGCCCACGCGCCATCCCCAGCTGCTGTGGGGGCGGGTGCGGGTGCGGCAGGCTGCGTGGCCCCAGCGGGGGGTGCCAGCATAGAGGGGAAGTGTACAGCAGCGCCTGACTCGGCCCGCAGTAGCGCTTCCATCTGCACGGGAGGGGATGTCACGTGACTTGGACATGGTTTGTACGGGGCTTGACACAGTGAATGCGGCATGCACCACATGCCATAGTTGAGCCTAGGTGGACACAGGAAGCTGGGGTGTAGCTTCTCAGGAGCTTTGTCACCACTCCAAACCTGCATCTATCTTTTTTACCCTATGTTGCCAGGTGGGTGCGCCTGGCATGCATTGCACGAGTACTCGAGGTGCACCCGATAATGCATGCATATACATCTGGGTTGACATGCAAAGATTCATAACTCGGCGTTTCATAGACCAAAACCAGTTCGGAAAACGTTTCAACCTAACTTTTCGTCGATAGCCTTAACAGCCCCCAGTTTCTTGTCCGCATATTCCCATTGACACTCCACCTGGCTGTGGGGCAACAGAACGGCACTTGCATTCGCTGCACCACACCAGGCTCCCACTAAACCAATGGTCGACAACAGCACGAAAACAGACGCGGCAGGCACCTCGTCGCCGCAGCCTGCCCCGTCCCTAACGGTGGTGAGCACCTACGACGTATCGGGCGATGCCTCGTGCAGCCTCCGCACCACCGACAGCTTCCTCATACGGGCCCACAAGGGCGTGCTGGCAAACAGCTCGGAGGTGTTCAGGACCCTGTTCGCGGACTGCCCTGGCGACCAGGTGCCTGTTGACGAGACCCGGCAGGAGCTGGACGTGCTGCTTGAGCAGCTGTACGTGGCCTTCAGAACCCCAATTACCCTAGACAACCTGGCCACCCTCGCCCGCCTGGCTGAGAAGTATGACATGCCCTTCCTCAAGGCCAAGTGCGACCAGATAGCCTGCGACGGCAGCGTTCTGCCCCTCACAGCTGCCAACCTGGGCACCGCACTCAAGATCGCCACCGCTGGCAACCTGCCCACCCTGTCCCAGCGGTGCGCCGCGATGGCCTCCCAGCACCCCCTGGAGGTGCTGTATGCGCAGCCCGAGCAGTGCATCGCCTCCCTGCCACGTGGCATCCCCATGCAGCTGCTGGGCGCCACTGCCACCCTGGCGGCGGAGGCGCACTACGGCTGTCAGGCCTGGTGCACAGCCGCGCTGGAGCAGGTGGGGGCGGGATGGGGGAACACACAACACACTGGGCATGAGCACCCGGCAGTGGCAGCAGCAGAACAGCGAGACTGGCCAGCGCACAAGCATTTGTATAAGCTAACGCAGGCAACCACCTGCACATGTCCCAGCTGTGCACACCGGCCCCTCAACCGGTCCCCCGCACCACCCACACCAGCACCCCCATGGATGCAATTGCACCCCATCTCCATCATCGCAATCATGCCCCTCGACCCCCTCCCCGCAGGTCCAGCACCTGCAGGCCCAGGTAGACGAGCGCAACCAGCGCAAGGGCCAGCTCAAGGTGTGCGTCAACATAGTCAAGCGGGCGCTCATGCTACTCAACCCAGCAGCGGCAGCAGCAGGTGGGTAGTAGGGCAGCAGCAGGGGTGTGGAACAGTAGGCCATGCAGGGCTGTATGAATATGTGTGCGCATGCACCACCTCCATCAAGGTGTCTAAGCTGTCTATTGCTGCTGCCTGGCTAGCTGTGTTGCTCGTCGCCCACTCCACCACCACCTTTCAGCCATGTTTATCATGCTGCCACCGCATTGATGCCTCTCGGGATGACTCCAAATGACCTCCCCTCCCTTTCCCTTCCCGCAGACAACATTGCTTGGCAGCCCCCCGAGCGCGACCCCGCCTCGCTGCTGCCCGCCCCCACGGGTGCAGCGCCATACTACACAGCCACAGCGCAGGCATTCTGGAAGCACCTGGACGAGGAGACACGCCAGGTGCACAGGGCGCAGGCGCCACCAGCGTAATGTGCGGGGAGGGGAGGGGGGGCAAGGCAGCTGGATGCATTATCTGGTGATGCTTGTGGGCAAATCTAGCAGCTTAGCAGGAGGTACAGCCCAGCCCCACCCACATTCCTGCGTGGATGTTGCCAGATGAGCCAGGCACCGGAAGTTTCATCCAACATGTCAGTTCGTTAAGTTGAGTTGCAAAGGGTACATGTGCACACTATGGTTGTGGGTTGCACATGTATGTTTAATTGTTCATTTTCAGTTGTTTACCACCCGGTCATGTGGCGGCCACTAGCCTGCTGTAAATGATACGCCACCAACCACCCTTATTGTCCACAATTTCAGAAGCCCTATCCCTGTATGGGCTGCACAGCCTGCTGCAAAAGACCACGAGCTTTTACTGGCCTCCTGCCCTGATAACTTGGGCCAAAACTCAAAAGCAAGAGAATGAACGCTTGCAGGGTGTTACTAACGAACTAGCCGTCTTATATGCTGTTGCGCTGCTAAAAGGTTACTGCAGATTAGAATTAGAATAATAATGTACCCGTCGCGGCTCAGAAAGCCATAGACTACACGCTGGGACAGGGGCAGCATCCCTGCAGCGGAGGTGTGCAGAGCAATGCGCGCTCACATGCAAAAACAACGGTTCGCAAGAAAAGAAAATGATCCCCGGAAAAAACAGTATAATGAGCCCGGGTTGGCTCCCTCATGACTGTCTACTGCATGATACCGGAACTAAACAAACCCCTCAAGATTACCCCAGAAGACTCAGGAAAACCCTAAAGTGGGGATCCCCTGCACCCCAGGGACCGGTAGGCAGTCACTCGAGTCGAGATGGGTACATGCATGCATGCTGAAACAAACGGTTAAAACCGCCAGGCTTTTCAAGGCGTTACTTTCTTTCCAGTACAATCTTTAGCAAGAAATAACGGGACATTCTTGTGCGTTGCGCGCGAACTGGCATCAAACTCCTGACGCCAACCCAACTTTCCCTGCGAAAGCATGGCGAGCAACCAGCAACCCACGCCAGCGGAGCAAGGGCCCCCAGGCTCCCACTGATCCCCCTGCCGATGCCATTATCGCCACTTACAACACCGTGGGCGACGCCAACTGCGTACTACAGACCGTGGATGGGTACAGCTTCCAGGTGCGCACACAGGGTTTGGGGTTGCGAGGTGTTGCTGTACACGGCTACAACTTACTTCGTTATGCCACCGCAGTCAGAATCACTTACGTGGAGCGTCCTTTGGTTGAATTGCATATAACGACGTGATGCATGCATTAACCGATGTGATGAGCTCCTTGGGTCATGGTGCCTGCCACCCACCCCCACCCAGGGGAGCGCTTGAGGTGTGTGTGTCTTCCAGGTGCACAAGGGCGTGCTGGCGCTGGACAGCCATGTGTTTGCAGAAATGTTCCAGGACTGCGCCGGTGGATGTGTGTGTGTTGAGGAGACACGGGACGAGCTGGATCTTCTGCTGCAGCAGGTGTACCAGGGCTACAAGTACGCATTGACACTCGACAACCTGCCCACTGTTGTGCGCCTGGCCGACAAGTATGCCATGGAGTACATCAAGACAAAGTGCGACGAGGTGGCGTGCGCGCTGCTCAGCCCACTGGTACCCGCCCAGGTGGAGACAGCTGTTGGTATAGCACAGGATGGCAAGCTGCCCCGCCTCACTGCCCAGTGCAACCAGCTGGCTGGCAGTCACGAGCTGGAGATCGTTCGCTCCCACCCCGAGGCCTTCATCACCTCCCTTGGCCGCGACACCCTGCTATCACTGGTGAAGGTCCTGGCACAGCAGGCGGCACTGGCTCCCGCCGCACAGCAGGTGGCTGGCACGTGGCAGAGGGAGCTGATGAGGGAAATTATTGCCACAAATAAACCCCCACCCCACGTCCCCCAGAACGACAGGTTCAAAGACATTTGCGAACGCCTGCATGGCATGGTGTGGAAAGTGGTCGACGACATCCCGCAAGGTGGGCCGAGCACATTCCAAGCCTACACATGCCTGTTGGTTGCATCACAAACAATAATGCTGCACCTAGAGACCCTGCTGGAACTGCCCTGGTACGTCCCCCACTTGCTGCTACCGCTCAGTAATGGTGTGCCCCCTTCAGGCCCTGGCCCCGCTTCCCACCCCCAGTCCATGGTCCAGCCCCGAGTCCCCAGCTTTAGCGCAACGTACATGGAGGGGCTGATGGCAAAGCTGGCATCGGCGGGGGCCATCAGGCCACCGCCACCGCCACAGGTACCGGTGCACATGGTTTGGGGACAGCCGCCGGCACAGGCACCACTACATGTACAACCAAATTGGGGCATGCTAATCGCACAGGCACAGGGCCTGGCGGCACAGGCACAGGGCCTGGCGGCACAGGCACAGGAGCCAAACCCGTAGGCATGCGACACTCAGCAACACCAGCAGTTTGTTGCAAGGCGCTGAGGAACAGTGGCTTATATTGGGTAGCCATAATCCGGATTCAGAGAATAGCTAAAGGATACATTGAGCAACACTTACAATTATGTGCCTGTTGACTCTTTTTGTGAACTGTTGTTTGTGAGGATTGGCAAGATTTTCCTACGATGACCCATCAGGGGGTCCAGCCCTTCTACAGCTAGTTGTAGGAGCTACACGGTATGCTGGAGGGCCAGGAATGGGTGCTATGCCTCGTATTCACTGTTTTTCTTTATAACATTTTGTCCTTTTGTTGTTGTTGTCGTTGTTGCAGTCCCCCCAGTTTTGCTGTCGTTCATATCTACACAAACATTGTGCCGTTTGGTGACAGCTTTGGTAACTTTCTTGGCCAAACTACTTCATGTCGCAACCTACTTTTGCAACACAGCAGTGCATGCATCCTTTCCTTATCTACATTCCTCCTATCACCTGCCCTTTGGCCCCGCACCCTCACCTGCCCGGCTAGGTGCCACGTCAGCGCATCCATGAACCCGCGCGATGCCAGGTGTCCCGCCGCCGCCTCGTCTGCGGCCATGATGTCATCCACCAGGCACCAGTACTGCTCAGCAGCGGGGCCTGCAGGGGGAACCCAAGTCCCATTAATTAACGCAGGTTTGCAGCCAATGCATGCCATGCAACTGGCAATGAAGGTACAAAGCACAATTCAAGGGCGACGAGTGCATTGCCAGGAGATTGGCTTTGAAATTCTTTCACTGTTGTTCACTGAAAAGTTGCTCCACAGCTACGCATGTTTCCTTTCAAATCGGTGGTTGGAGGTCTGCATGTCAGGTGCTCCCTGCGCATGCCACTCAACAAAAGCGCACAGTTTGGATACCCCACCACCTTCACCTCAGCACCCACCTGCCACCACCGCATCCGGCAGCATGTCCGCCAGCCGGTCCAGCAGCCTGCAGCGCATGTGATCACCACCACCACCGCACACAGCCTGCAGCAGCCGACCGCACGCGCTGCGCACGCGTGGGCTGCATGGGTTGAGCAGCAGGCGGGACACCAGCACAGCGGACTGCAGCAGGGGCACGCCGCCACCACCGCCCGCCCGCGCCTCCGCCACCCTGCGTCGCCAGCGCAGCCCGTACCTGCGCCACCCACCCACTTGCGCCATCAGCTGCTTGCCATGCTACCCTGCCCCCAGCAGAAGTTCACACATGCCATGCCATGCATTGCTCGGCAGTGCACTGCATGCGCGCCAGTGACCGCCAGTTGAGTGCTCAGCAGCAGTGCCATACACGCGATCATTCCTCCTATGAGGACCTATGCCCCATGGTGTGGGCATGCGTCACGCTGCACATAACCCAATCCTAGTACGCGGGGTTGCCCAAGGCCCAAAGTCCTGCCCTGCCCCTCACCTGAGCGCCGCGCGCATTGGCGGTGTGAGCGTGTGCGTGGCCACTTGTCGCGCTAGCTTCCCCTGCTGCTCCTCGTACTCCTTGTACCCCTTGGCGCCACCAGTCACCTCCTGCACACACATGCAGGCCAGTCAGGATGCGCAGGCATAGGCAGGATGCAGCGGCAACCAAGCCCCGCTACGACCACGTACATCTATTAGGTCATTGCCCCACCCAACCCTGCCACTTTTTGGGCGGTTCATTTATTGCACTGCACTTGCCACTAAATTTAACTCACTAGAAGATTATGTTATAACGGAAAAAATCCATTTATTTAAAAAAGATGGTAAAGGTTTGCTCTTCAAGAAAAAACATCACTACTTTTTCACTTTACTTCGAGAGGAGAGAACACTTTTGTCTAAGTAGTTTTACGCTTTTCCTTGAAGTTTCAGGGATGAGTTTGTGCCATTGCCGCTCCCTTTACAGCGGCACCCTCACCCTGCGCCCGCCTACCTGTATGGTGGCCAGCGCACCCACGTCCTCCTCTGCCGCCTCGAATGGTTCTACCCCCTTGACGGCACCTGGGTGCGGCTCCAGCGCATGTGTGAGGAAGGAGAGGCAGGGCAGGCATATGTGGTCCAACACCGCGGGGTTGGTGGGGGCAAACGCTGCACAGGGGTGGGGGGGTGGTGAGGTGAATGCAGGTGATCAATGGAGGCAGAGCTTTCACAGGTATGGGTGCATGTGGTGATTGATGATGGGGCATGGGCCAACTGCATCAGGTGTCACCAATTGCAACGCTGTGGGATGGATGCGGCTGCAGCCAGCATGCAATCCATGCGTGCTCAAATTGGCAGTTGATGGCCAGGCGCATGTTGCTTCCCAGCCTGGCAGTTGCTGCTGCATCCGTGTGCACACGCTTCATGCAACAACAGCTCTGCCACCATTAGTGCTGCGCATAGGAGCCATGCACGCCGGTTATCTGCCCTCACGGCCACTCACCCACTGCCTGCGTGAGCATGTCAAACACCAGCACAACCTGGCGCTGCCACGTGGCAACGGCCGCCAGCTCAGCAGCTGGGTCCTCGGCCGCCCACTCGCACATTGCCAGGTCAGACAGCAACACCAGCTCATCGCGCACAGCAGCAGCAACATCAAGCGGCCTGCACAGCCACCGCCACATCATGCCATGTCAGCGCCACGCAATTAACTGCAGGTGATGCCTGCACCGCGCTCATGCCCAAGTGCATGTCCATCCACCTTCCACCAGGATGACAGACACCGCTGGAGGGTAGTGGTATGGGTGGATATGTGTCAGTGAAACAGGTGCAAGTTGGGACTTGGATCACAATGGGAATGCAACGCTAATCAGGTTATTGGGGAACCCCACTAAGAAGCTTGCCGCTGGAAGTATGCACGCCTGCCCCACCTGTGGTGCGCCACGCAGTAGATGACCCTTGCCCTGATGAGCTCTGCCAGCTCAGCACCAGCACCAGGACCCCCCGCCTGGCTGAGCACCACCAGCAGCTGCCTACCCGCATCGCCCCCCGCACCCTTCAGGCCGCTCTTGAACACCTCCTCAACAGCACCCGCCTGCAAGCAATGTGGGGAAAGCATCACCCACCATCCATACCCTTCCCCTGGGACCAGTCACAGCATGCAGTAGCGGCGCCTAACCATTGTGGAGCCACACGAGTCCCCTACCTGCTGGACACGGGCTGCAACAGGCTAGGTGCAGGAGCTCATCATGCATAGTGTACATTTGCATGGGCAGGGTACGCCTCAACTGCCTGGGTCGGAGCCACCCATGCAATAATGTGCCCCGGGTATTGAAATACCCATTAATATATGGTAGAAAAGTAATGAAAGAATAGTGAATAGCGTAAATCAGTAAATGTCTATGTGACAAGGTACCCATCCCCCACCGCAGCCCCAACACACGCACCTCTACTAGTGTGGTTGCCGCAGCCGGTGCCACCCTGCACAGCGCCAGCAGGAGCCCCAGCAGCTGGGTGGTGTACGCCTCACAGCACCTGCGGGGGAAGGGAGACAAGGGGGTTAGATTAAACACATGCTCCTGCGCAGCCTCAGGCCACCAGACGCGTGACACACTACACTGTCCCAGGTCCTTTGACCTTGGGTGCACTGTACAACCCAGCACGTTACTGCGTATTCTGTGCACTCTGAACAGCAGAAACAACACTGCCCTCCACGGAGACCATTGCTACATGGCAGCCATGGTGCAAGTGCGTGCGACCAGTGACATGTCAGCCGTACCCCACCCCCCTCACCTGTAGCTGTTGCCAGGCAGATCAGCCACCTCAAACACCTCCTTTGCACCCGCTTCCGCCCCTTCTGCCCGCATGTACTGCATCACTGCATGCCGGATGTTGCGCAGCAGCTGCCCATCCAGCACTGCCGCCTTGTGCGCTGATCTGCACCTGTCTGTGTAGACCGACACCAGGGCAGCAGCAGACTGTGAGATGCCCTTGGGGGTGGCGGTGGGTGCAGGTGGTTGGCCGGGGGGGAGGGGGGCGCCGGGACCAGGGCCAGGTGCGCGGGGGAGGGCAGCTGAGTTGGTTACCATCCTGCAGTGGGGACTGTGTTCTGAGAACCATACCATGACCCACAAGAAGTGCGAGCGGATCCCTTATACTCCTTGCGTACATCAAGTCACGGCACACACTTCACCAATGCGTTCCACCCCAAACACAGAAGGACTGCTTCCATGCCCACCCCACCACCACCACCCACCCTGCCAGCGCCTCCAGTGCCTGCCGCCTGCTGTGCGCCTGCTGCGCCGCCCCGGGCAGTGCCGCCAGTGCCCTCCCCGCACCCTCCTCGTCAGCCAGGGGGGGGAAGTGTGAGGAGGGGGTGGCAACGGCCTGCACGTCAATCCTGCAAGGGGGGCCTACTTGGTGTAAAAACATCATGGATGTGAGCTGTCAACCACACAGAGATGGCAAATGACAAGGTTAAAATTCCCCTTAAAAGTGCGCATTGGGAAACTGGCTTCAAGGATAGCCTTCCATGCACCTGTTCAGGACACCGGCAAATCCAACCCCTCCACCCACCTGACAAATCTTGAGTGTCCGCACTCGTTGCACAGCAGCGCATGCAGGTTGTCATAGTTGATGTTGCGGCAGTGGCGGCACTGGAAGGCGTTCTCCCCGCAGTAGCGGCACACGCCGTGCGGCTCAGGCACCGCGCCGCTGCACCTGGGGCAGCTCACAACCTCGCAGGCGGCGGCGTGCAGGCGGGTGTGCACGCTCAGGAAGTCAACCTGGGGGGTGAGGGACGGGTGAGGTTTTGCATAGCATGGAAACGGCGGTGGTGATAATCTCACTATGCCTGCAGGCTGCCACCCCCATGAAGCATGCCAATGAGCGCTTGGTGCTGGCAGGTGGATATCTGGGGTGCGGGGGTGAGGCACACAAGGATATTGCAGTCCCATATTGCAACGAGTATTGCAGAGATTTGCCCTTGCGACTCTCACCATGACCGCCGTTGCTGTGACTGGCAGTGGCAGCTCCACCTTGAGCTCGCGCTGCCCTGGGGCAAGGGACACGCGCCCAACCTGCTGCCACAGCTGTGGCCTGGCCTTGAGCTCGTTGCAGTCCGCCACCGGCAGCTGCGCCACCTGCAGTGCCACCTCCCTGGGGGCACACCAGGTGCGCAGCGGGGTGAGGGTGAGAGTGAGGGAGGTCAGGCGCTGCGGTGAGGCCAGGCGCCAAATGATGCGGCTGTCGGTGTAGCGGGTCTCAGCCTGAAGGGGTGGCGGGGGTGGCGGTGAGGTACGAGTCGGATCATGTCTATGTGTGTGTGTGGGGTGGGGGGGTGGGGGGGGCTGATGCATAGGGTGTGCACCTATGAGTGGTGCAGGTGCTGCAGGTGTTCTTTTGCATGCAGGATTATGCATGTATGGCTCTGTATGGCTGCTGATCAACAAGGGGTTGAAGTGCCATTATAGGTGCGTCAGGAGCAGGTGTGCCATTGACAGTGTGGCCTCCACCCACCTGCAGCGCATCCAGCCTCTGCTGAGTTGCTTGTTGCACCAGTGATGCAGGTGGCGCATCCAGGTCATCATCAAGGTAGTAGCCCTCAAACTGGACAAGCGGCTGCACACAACAGGTAAACCACGTGTCAGCGGGACGCACACTCGGCCAACGATGGCAATGCTCATGTCACAGGTGCAAATGCTAATTCCAACAATTGTTCACATGGCCAATCTTGTACCACATGGCACCCACAGCCAGGCCAAATCACAACACATCCACCTCTGTGGATGTCCTGGAGTTAATTTCATCATCCACTCCTCACCTTGATCGCCGCATACACGTGTGCGTATCGGTGGTCAGCCAGCTGCTGGCTCTGTGCACGCAGTGTGGCAAACACCTGGGCCACCAGGGCGGGGTCGGCCCCCTCACGCAGCACCTGGGCCACACCAGCAGGCAGTGGGCGGGGAGGCTCGCCGGTCTGTGAGCCCTTCTTCTTTTTCTGTGAAGAGCCCTGCACATTGCACCATGCATGAGACTACAGGCGACACATGTCAGTCAGCTGTGCACACGGTGATGGCCAGACTACATTGCTGCATGACTAAGCGCAGTTTTGGAAACTTTACACAGGCATGGTGATCCACAGTTTTGGAAACGGCCACTAGCATGTGTCACGCACCCCCGCAAGTATCCAGCCCAGCACCCCAAAGTACTCCGCTGCCACCTCCCCACGACCAGCCAGGCTGGCGCTCCAGCTCAGCAGGCAGCGGAGCATCGCCACCTGGCCAGCCCTGGCCCACTCCTCCCCCTTAGGATTCCCCGCAGCCTCATCCAGCCTGCCCCACAGCAGCCGCACGCACTGCCCCGCCTCCTTGCGCGTCAGTGGGCAGGCCTCGCACAGCAGCAGGCGTGCCACTAGGCAGCCCCAGTAGTCATTGGAGGGGGTGGAGGGGCGGGCAGGGGTGGCGGACTGTGGCAGTAGCCAGCGCACATCCATCTCCGGTCTGCATGTGCAACCATAAGAATGGCATGTGAAAAGAAGGTAGATCGCATGAAATCATAAACAGTGATATTAAAGACAACAATCAGTGTCCTTAAAATTAAAGAATACCATACAAAAGCAATCGTGCTCAAGAAGCCCGCTCTGGTCGATTGTCGTGGCTCCGGCCTGTGCCCCATGTACCTCCCTGTAGAGCAAGCTCGTTACCGCATGCATCCCCCACATTCTCCCCTCTCACCTCTTGTGCGATGAACTCCCTTCCTTCCCCTTGCCACTCCCCACCAGCCCTGCCGCCACCAGGCGCACAGCCAGCATACAACTCTCAGACCTCCACCGGGCGCCCTCCCACACCAGGCGCTGTAGCATGGCGCTGCCCCCTGTGGATGCCACGGCAGCCTGCCAGCACTTGGCCCGCTGCGCCATCAGCTCCGCCAGGCATTTGAGTGCGGTGTGCAGCTCCACCTGTGCCATGTAGGCGCCAGGCGAGGCCGCCACCCTCCCTGATGCAGCCTCCAGGTCCTGCAGGTGGCACATGGATAATATTGCGGGAATGATTTGTGCGCTTGTGTTTGTTTACTTGGCAGCCAGCCTGGAGCTCTTTGGATTGTGGGCTGTGCAGCACTCCAGAGAATGCGCTCCGCCAGCTAATGCCCACTGGGGCGAGGGCCCACCTCAGTGACAAGGTTGTTAAGCGAAGGCTCAGTATGGAAATTGGGGCACAATCCAACACAGTGTGCTCGCAGCAGGATGCAAAAGAGTCATTGCGAACCCCTACCTTCCATGCTTGCTGGATCCCAAACAGGATTTTTGCATCCCTGTAGCGTGAGTGGCCCCCGCACAGCCGCAGCAGCGCGCCCCGCACCCCCCTCCTGCAACCACCCAGCGCACTGCATGCCATTACACCGCACAGCACCTCCACCCACTGCCCCAGGCCGCCTGGTGCTGCAGAGGTGGGCTTGGCACCGGGCAGAGCGGGTGCCAGTCCCGCAGCCAGCTTTGCAGCCGCCTCCGCAGCCAGTGTGTAGGGTGTGGTGAAGGTGGAGTGGCGGGTGGAGGCGGTGGGTGGGGGCTGGGAAGTGGATGGGTCCAGGGAGTTGTCATATGCGGGGTCAGATAACCTGCAGGGGAGGGAGCTCTGTGATAACAGGAAGTGCAGAGTTGGTGCGTAGGGCTGGTGGTGGGAATAGCAAATGAAATGGAAAACGCTATGCACACGCTGTGGGATGCGTGCCTGCCCCACTTAGTAAAGGGATAACATGGTGGTAAATGCCGATTTTGAAAAGGAAACTGTTGACATTGTTTGTCAGTCCCATTGAAATGCTGATCGCTCATTTATGTAACTTGATCAAGACAGGCAGGGCAACCCTAGCTGTGCAATAGTACCGACACAAATCCCCCTTTACGCCAGTGAGCGCCTCACCAGTTATCCCCCTGGGTTGCCCTCAGCAGCTCCCCACACCCAGGCGCTGCGCCAGGTGGAGGGTTGGGCAGCGCGGCTGCCTGCTGTGCCTCCTTCTCCCCCTCCCTCACCAGCGGTACCAGGCGCTGCAGCAGGGCCAGCAGGTAGGGGGCAAGTTTGGGGTGGTGCAGCAGCGCAGACTTGACGGGGTGGTCTGCGGCACACGGGAGGCATGGGTCACATGGGGCACAGCTGCAGTAGTAAAGCCATTAGTATAATGCGTACTTCACCCCATGCCAGACACCGTGTCCAGTCCATGCAGGCCACGTGGCTTGGGAGGGGAGACACTGGCATGCAGCAAACAGCAGAAGCGTTTCATGCAGTGACACACCAGGCAAAATGCGGCATGCATGCTTCTCACCTTGACTTGATTTCCCCCCTGCAATTTCCTTGCCCTTGCCCTCATGTTTCTCCCTGCCCTTCCTCCCCTCCTTCTCCTTCTCCTTCTCTTTTTCTTTCTCCTTCCCTTTCTCCTTCTCCTTCTCCTTTTCTTTCTCCTCTTCCCCTTCCCCTCCTCCTCCCTCCCCCTTGCCCTTGCGGTCAGCCCCCGCCAAACGCGCCAGCAGCATGAGCTGCAGCACACGCACTGAGCGAGGCTGCGCCACATCAGCGTCATACATGGCCTGCAGCGCCGCCACGTCAGCGCCAAGGGGGGCGCCATCAAACAGCGCTGCCAGCGTGGTGGTGACCAGGTGGCGCGCTAAGGGGGGATCATGAGCGAGGCCCTGCACAGGGGGGGGAATCAAATGGGAGGTACGCAGATTTAACAACAGCACTAGTGTTGCTACACTGCACAAACCTACAATGATATAACACTGACAGTAAGAGGAGCTTGAAGTCTGCTGAGACCTTGCTGACTGCATTCACTGGGGGGGATGTGGTTGTGTGGGCATGGTTTTATAATTTCATGACATAAAAGGTTTCATTAAACGCAAACAATGCTGCTGTACATTTATTACAGCATGGACTGCATTCTGATATGCACACCCACATCCCGCCCCACCACCTGGCCACTCACCCTGGTGCCAACGCTGAACAGCACGTGGTAGGCGGGGACCAAGTCATGCGCAGGGATAGGCACCCCTGGACCGCCTGTCACCCCCACCACCGCCTCCACCACCGCCCAGCTCAGCGCACAGCGCACGTGGTGCAGCGCAGCACTGGTGCCCTCCCCACTGCCTGTCTGTGTCGCACTCCTCTGGGGTACACTGTCCCTCTGCAGGGACAAGCACCAGGGTCATTGGCAAAAGAAACAAAAATTACCACAAGCATTACCATGGAACAGCAGGTACTTGAGGCTGCAAATTCGTATGCCACCTGCTGGATGGAGATTATTGACTGGATTCAAGGCGACAACAACAGGCTCAACAGACTGTCCCCGGTGTGCTATGTACGGCGCATTTGCACCCTGCGCAATCACCTGCACTTGCCCCTCCTGCTGCTCTTCCTCCTCCTTCACCTGCTCCCCCCAACCCTGCGCCCCCCACCATGCCCTCATGAGGCGGGCCGCCATGTGGCGCACAGGGGTGTGTGCTGATGTCAGCAGGGTGGCAGCAGCCAGGCGGCACAGCGGGCGCAGCAAGGCGGCGGCGGCGGGAGGGGCCACGAGAGCGTCAGGGCCCATGCCAGCCTGATCAGGGGGAGCACAGGCAAGGGGGTGAAATGCACAGGGGAGGACATGGTGCAATGATGAACCTTGTTTGATTTATAGTTCCGACATTCTGAGCGCATGTTGCTCTTTGCGCGCCCCCCTGGGATTAAGACCGCTCTATATGAGGAGTTGCCTATGGTTCTGACGGCATGGCTGTGAAACAATATTCATCTCCAACCTATTACTACATCATTCAACTGTTGAGCAGCAGGCACATTTCAGCAGCCCCCAAGGCTACATGGCATTACGATGGCATTTGCATATACTGTACCTGCATGTCAGCCCGCACACCCGTTGCGCAGCCATCACCCACCTTGGCCAACACCGCCTGCGCCGCCGCCTCCACCAGTGCCAACCCCACATGGCAGCAGTGCAGGCACACGCGCAGGTCGGCCTCAGGTGCCCCGCCCCTGGCCAGCAGCGATGTGAGGACTGTGTCCAGCGGTGTGAGCGCCAGGCCTGCCATCTCACAAGGGTCATCACAGGTAGACAGAAAGGCCGCCAGGTGCCAGGTGTGCTCGCCAGTGCGGCCATCGACAGAGAGGATCTGGGCCGATGAAGGGGGAGAAAATCAGTAGGGATCCATAATAAATACCCCAGCAAAATAGGCTCCCCACTATATACAGGCTTTGTGGCTACACGCGACAACGCGCCACTGCCCAAGGGTGATGTTGACAAGAAGGACCCAGTTATTGCTTAGTGGATGTGACACCCGCACCTGCCTCCACACCTTCCGAGCACCCTAGCTGGCCTCACCTCGCCCAGCGCCCGCAGGTATGTCCAGCAGCTGACGTCCTGCCACGTGGCATTTGACCCTTCAGCTGCTGCCACCTGGCGCAAGGCACGCAGCGCTCCCGCCAGGCACCGCTCATCAACCTCACGCACAACTTCCAGCGCTCCGCCCCCATGCGTGGCCACCCCCTCACCGCTGACATCAGCACTGGCCCCTGCCACGTCAGCAGCACCCCCTCTGCTGACATCAGCGCCATGCTCCACAGCACACAGCAGGGACAGCGCACCCCCCACCGCCGCCCCATCCACCTCGCTACTTGCACCCAGCCACGGGGGCAGGCACACCACCTCCCAACACGCCTCCCTCACATCCTCCCCCACCTCCCCACCTCCCGCCTGCCGCAGCGCGCCCGCCGCCAGCAGCGCCTGCCCCGCCACATACCCCGCCGCACCCCACTCCAGGTCAGCATGTGCCAGGTGGACAGGCAGGCGCATCGCGGCAGCAGCCACAGCACCCGCGGCTGCGATTGGCCCTGTTGCACCCCCCGCCTGCGGCGCCGCTCCCCCCTGCTGCCCCGCCTGCAGCTCTGTCTTGCGCCGCGCGTACACCTCCATCTGGTCGATGCGTGGGTGCACACCGATACCATGCGCACGCCCAACCTACAGCAGGGCCACCATTCAGTGAGGATGTGGAAAAATGGCTCACAGTTGAGACGGTCCAGCTGCTGCGCCAGGCAAACTCATACGTTTATACAGCTCTGGAGAATACAGCTCTGTTGCTCCCAGCACCATCTGTCATGTCACCCCCCTTGTGCCCATCCATGCACACCTACCAGCATGGAGCCATGGTCTTGCCCACTCCACACCCCACACCCTCCTCCCTCTCCTACCCACCTTGAGCGTGACTGTGGGGTGGTGCTGCAGCGCCTCCTCAGCAGTGAGAGGCAGGCTGTACCAGCGCTTGGCACCGCCACCCCTCAGCACCACCCTCCGCCCCGCCAGCCACACATCCCTGGGTGCCGCCTGTGGGCCGCTGCCTCCCACCAGCAGCCGCACCCCCACCACCGCCAGGTTGTCGTCAGGGGGGCGAAGGTAGATGCGCATGCCGCCAGAGGAGGGCGCCTCAAGGTGCGAGTCAGGCGAGGACAGGGCACGGCGAGCACCATCGGCACCGCCTGCATGGAGTGGTGGTGGTCATGGTGGTGGTGGTGAGGAGAGTTGAGGAGAGGTGGTGGTGGAACCCTCATGCGCCATGATAGGGTAGACAGGGTGGTAAGAGTGGACTGTTACCGTGATGTATCGTTGCGCTGTCATCTAGTTTTGCACGTGCACATGCACGTGCATGCAGCAGATGATATGCACGTGGGGATACGTGTGGGGATGCAAGCAGCAGTAGAGTGCATGGGATGCCTGCCACCTCCCCACAGCATCCATCAGTGTGCATGAGCCTACCACCAGCACCCACCTGCCCCACCCAGATCACCCGACATCAGCACGTCAGCCGTCACAGCCTGAGTAGACTCAAAGAAGTCCACTGGGAAGGTGGGCGGTGGCAAACCCCCCTGCTGCCCCTCCTCCTCCCCTACATCCTCATCATCTTCATCCCCTTCCTCACTGTCCAGCTCCTCGTCATCATCATCATCATCATCGTAGTCAAGGTCGTCGGCATCAGCGGGGCGGGCAGGGGAGGCAAGGGCGGTGGGTGGGGAGGGGGAAGGTGCGGAGAGGACGGCGGGGGAGTGGGTGGTCGTGGGGGCGGGAGCGGTGGTGGTGGTATTATTGGTGGTGCTCCTGCGCATGCCTGTGACAGGGATGGGCCAGATCAGGGGCGTACGCAGCGACGCGGAGTTAAAAGGGGTGGCCATGCGGCAGCAGCCCAAGCAGGGTTTCACACAGGTGAACAAAGATGATGGTGCGTGAAGTATAAGTACACCAAGTACCCCAAGAACGGCACTGCTGCCCGCGATAACACGCCAGTTTCCACGGGGTTTGCAGCACAAGCCAAGCCCCCACCCACCCACCCACCCACCTAGCAGGAATCCCTCCACCGTAAGGGGCGTCACCTTCCCCGTTGCGCCTGCAGCTTGCGCCTCCCTTGGTCCCACATGGACCTCCCCAGGCCCCGGTGTTGTAAGGAAGTGCAGGAACCCCTTTTCGCCAAGCAGGACCACCACGCTCTGCTGCGTTGCAGGCAGGGGTATGCTTGCCATCCCCTCGACACATGTCTCCCCGGTGTCCTGCACACACACATGGCCACATGCAATCAGCGACACAGGGCACATGAGTGAAGCCAACGGCATGCAGATGTCGCAGTGGGGCAGTGACTGGCAGAGCAGTATCGGCGGTGCCAATCATCACAAGTTGCTGCACAGGAGCAATGACCTTGCAAGCAGTGCCTTCCCACCCCCTGCACGTAGTAGTAGGCCAGCACCGAAGGCGGCAGTGGTGGACTGCAGCTCCAACCACCACCACGACCACCACCATCACCACCATCTGCCTTAGTGATGACAGCAGCCAGACAATGAGGGCGCCTCACCCACCTGTGACATGAGATTCTGCAGCTGCAGCGCACATGTGCCCCCTTCCCCTTCTTGCCGCTGCACACACAGTGCCGCCGCCATAGGTATGCCCCCAGGCCCCTTCTCACTCCCCGTCACGCACATCAGGGCGGGGCTGCCCAGGGTGGCGCGGGCCAGGGGCAGCAGGGGCACTTCAAACACGTGGCTCAAGCTCACGTTCCTGAAGACCTCACTGGCTGAAGATCCAGTTTGCATGTCTGCGGGCGCCCAATGGTCAAATGCGGTGCCATTCCACTGTGCCAAGATCAGCTGGGCGGACTCAGTCTCCGGGTCCCCAAAGGCTGTAAAAAGGATCCCCATTGCTGGGGAGAATGCCAGGGATTTGCCATACCAGTGGGGCCCAACCAGGGCTTCTGGTGGGCACTGGGGTGAGGCTGTGAGGCTGGCGGTTGGGGCGGCTGGCGACGAGCTAGGTGAAAGAGTGGCATCGGCAGGTGAGGGCAGCTGTGCGCTGCATATGGCCCCCTCCTGCGTGATGATGGCGCAGTGCCACTGGACCTCCTGGCTACCACATTGCTCCTGCACGACCACACCCGCACTGAAACCCATGCATTGACACAACAATGGTAAATGAAATACATGTACCGTCAACCCTGCAACTCTGCACCCACATGAATGTACTTCCAGTCAGTATTGCCTCATACCTGCCCCCTGACCGCATGCCATTGGAACAGTGTGCTGCCCGCCACCTGCCCCCGATCCGGCGCCACCACCTCCAGCCGCGGCGCCCCCGCACTCCCCGCAAGGTCGTATAGCTGTACTCCCCTGGCCAATGTGACAGCCAGCCAGGTGTCGCTGCCTGGCACCCACTCCAGTGCCAGCACTGTGCCGTGGTTGGGCGGCAGGGTGATGGGCAGGCGGTCAAGCACCTTGCCAAGGGGGGTAAGCGTCCACACCTGGGCAAATAACGGGAAATGGTAACCGGTATGCAGGTGCCGGGCAGCGTGCTTGTGTTTGTGCACAAGATGTCACCATCAAGGCTGAGGCAGGTGTGCATATTAACCACTGCCAAACATGCATGAAGTGATCAAACCTGCATTATGTGACTGCTCACGTGAACCACCACAGAGTGCATGCCCCCTCCCACATGCAGCTGTACCTGCACCACTGTCATCCCTGCAACCGCCAGGTGGCTGCCGCTCCACGCAACCTGCACCACCTCAAAGCCAGCAGGGTGGCAGGCAAGCGCCATACGCTGGGGAGGAGGCGGGGAGGAGGGGGAGGAGGAGGAGGAGGGTGCCGCAGCCCCACCCCCGGCGCCACCACTCCCGTCCAGGTCCCCGACGCACGTCCCTGTGTCGATTATTGCCACGTGCGCCCCCCTTGCCACCGCCAGCGCGGCCCCTCCCGGCGCTGCCGCCACCATGCGCCGCTGCACCGTGCCGCGCTCCACCGCTGCGCGCACCTCGCGCCCAGCAGAGGTCCTGCAGCAGGAGTGAAGGCATTAGCAGAGCTTGTCAACAACTTTGGCAATGGTAAGTTCGCTGGGTAATGTGCAGGAAAAGCAATGCCACTGCAGTACCAGGTCGTACACTGGCGGTGGCGCACATGGCAATGACAAGCGCAGTGGCATGCCTGGTACAGTATGCAGCTGCCTTTTGAGGTCCAGGCATGCAGGCAATCACGTGGCTCCTCACCCTTCCCCTCCCCTTGGCTTGGCCTCAAATCCGCTTAGCTTCACGATGCGCCGCAGCTGCACCAGGTGGCGGGGGTGGGCGATGGAGACAGGCACCTGCAGGGCGGGCGGACAGGTCAAGGGAGGGGTATCAGGCGGAAGAGCAACAAGAAGGCAAAGCGTAGTCATGTTAAGGACCGTGTGGGCTAAGCAGCATTTGAGTTGTCCATGTGGTGATCCGCATGAGCTAAATTAGATGCCTATGTGGAAGCCACAATGGCACCTGCCATCCCATGCAATACAACACACGAAAGACCCTCTCTTCCATCCCCCATTTCGCCGTCTGGTGACAGCAATGACCACCCAACGGGGGACAGGCGTGGGTGCGGTCCATGTGTTCCCATGCCCCTCGCACCTTGGCAGGCAGTATCAATTGTCCGCCTGCCGCCTCCACAATTGTGGCCATCCGCTCCATTGCGCTGCGCCCACTGGCACACATGCGGGTGGCCAGGCTGGAGCAGTCCCGCAGTGCCTGGCACAGCACAGCCTGCAAGGGGATGGGGGACACACTGGGTCACGTGGCGCAGCAATGGGGGCAACACAGGGCATACTTACACGGCAGGCAGCCAGGTCCGCATACAACTACAACAGGGACACAGCTGGGCATTGCACCCCTTGGCTGCTTTGTCATGACCAGTGGCAGAGGTGCTGTGTGGCAAATGCGTACCTGGCTGATGGGGGCCTCTTCCAGGCTGGCAGGGCTGTGCATAGCTCCCCTCAGCGCCGCTCCTGCCACCTGCACCACCTGAGGATCCACCAGCATGGCACCAGCACCAGCGCCCGCCACCACACTCTGCAGCAAGGGGGCACAGCATGCATGTGGGATATGAGCACCACATGGAACATCGCCACCAGGGCACCACACAAAAACATCAGAACCACTAGCCACCGATTTGGTAAGTTCTTACTCACTCCAAGAGATTCAGACTTTCAATTCTGTGTGACAGTACATGTTTTGCTCAATCACATCACATGCTCACCAGCCCCCCCAGTAGGACCTTGCGTGGCAATGCATGCTGTCAATCAACACACACAGCGTAAGCCAAGCCAAGGTATTGAAGGTCCGCCTGCCATCCACCCACCTGCCACATGTCTGGCCCAACATCCTCCGCCATCCATTCCAGCGTGCTGCCAAACACATCCCCCACCTCACCCGCCGCCCACTCTGGTAAGCTGCCAAGTGCATCCCCAGGCTCCCCAGTCACGTCAGCATCACCATTGCCGCCACCACCTCCACCAGTCGCTGGCGCACCCGCAGGCGCAGCCGCAGCGGCGGGTTGCCCGCCCGCCCCTGCCGGCATGCAGCGGCAGGGTATGCCCCCCGCCCCCGCTCCGCAGTCACAGAAGAACCTGGACTTTGCTGAGTACACCACATCGTGACCCGCGTGGCACACCTGCAGGGGGTTAGGGTGCGGGGGTTGGCTCATGGGTAGGGCTTAGCAGAGGGCTTCACATAGATGCACCAAGGTCCCCTCATTGCATGCGCAGACATGCTCCAGCAACAGTGATGCACCTGCCAAGCCCCTTCCCCTCCCTCCCCTTGCCAGGGCTGCACATCGCCATTCAAGCATGGACACAGCAGCACAGCGGTGCTAAAGAGTGCTGTGCAACAACATATTGTCTGCCCTCCTCACCTTTGCGCATGTGCTGCAGCACCCCTTGGAGTCCACAAGGCTGCACGTGTAGCAGAAGTACCAGTGCTGCTCAATGAAGGCCTGGCCACTGCGAGCAAAGCTGCACAGCTGGGAGGCGGAGGGGGCGGGGGCGGAGGAGGAGGAGGGAGCGGCAGCGCCAGGGGCTTGCGCAGGACTGAAATAAGAGGGTGAAATGGGGTGAGATGGTGGAGGAACAACCTGCGATCAGCGTGCACATTTCGTAGCATGCGTTGCTATGGCGATGAACACACTAAAATCAACACAAATTATTGAGTGATCACGGTTATGCTGATATCCCTAGTTGAGATGGCACCAAGATGGCCACCAGCAGCCTTCACATCACATTACATCCCATGCATGCCCCCGAAGCGATGCATCCAAGATGGCCACCAGCAGCCTGCAGCCTGGCAATGCATGGCTCAAGAGTAGCTGTGCCCCCCTACCGCTGCCGTGCCGCCTCCCCCTCCGCCTCCTCATCAGATGCCCCATCCCCATCCTCCACCCTCTGGAAGTCATCATCAATCTCCTCTCCTGGGGAAACAAGGGGACAGGTTGACCACACTCAGCATGGTTCGGCAGCATGCTCGCGGCATTGCAAGTTGGCCACCCTAGGCAGCCAGCTCAGCCTGCGCAACCACCTGCCTGCACCATTGGCTGCTACATGTGGCATGGTGCCAGTTGCACACCTTCACAGGCACAGTAAATAACAATGTAACACAAAATAGGTACGACAAAAATGAAAAAAAGATTCTTTTTTATTTATTTATTTATTTATTTACTATCCGTGTATATGCGAGTCTGCTGAGGTTACCTGGTCCACCAGTGACCCCACACCACGCATTCCTGTCCTTCACAAGCACCCCCCCCTACCTTCCTCACTCTCCTCATCCAGCTGCTCCTCCTGGCCGACATCGTCATCAAAGTCCACATCATCATCAGCGGTCACGAAACCCCCATCCACATCCTCGTGCCCATGCACCCCAGGGGGCGTGCTGGCAGCGTGGTGTGCAGGCGCTGACATGGCGTGCGCTTGCGGCTGCAGTGCCGCCATGAGCGACGCTTGCAGTAGATGCATCAAGGGGGTGAAAGGAAGCAAGTGGGCAGGCTCCTGCGGGGACGAAACCAACCATTAGCAATGCCAGTTACCAGCAAGCTGGCCCAATGAGCATGTATGCAACAACACATCTGCCTAATGCAAGACTGCAAGTCGATAGACTTCTGGATGTTTGGCATTGGTCATGGATGGTTGCGAGCATGCTTACAGAACCAGCAGTGCAAGCAGCGCGGCAGGCAGCGCGCAATGTTGCACGAGCTGTTGGACATGTTCGTGTTCAAGTTCTGTGCCCCATTGATGTGCGCATCCCACCACAGGCACACATCACAGCCACAGCCACTCACGCACCAGAGGTGCATGCGGGTCATCCAGACGCGCCACCAGTGTGCCCAGGAATGCCATGCATGTGGCCAGGCCCTGCGCACCCAGACCCGCAGCCCCCTCGCACACCAGCATAACCGCCTCACCACCACTCACGCTGTAGCCCTGGGAGGAAAGCCAAGGGGTGAGACATAGGGGCAGGAGGGGCAGGCAGCAAGGTGGAGGAATACACCCCGCAGGCCAACTTGTATAGTACCGCCATTGCGCAAGGCCACTCTGGACTCTTGCCCCTTCTGGCCAGCCAGTTGCATGGTAATGGGTGTTTTCAAACACCACATGTGCAGCACCCCTCACCCTTCTTACCACGCTATTGTTGGCTAGGGAACAGTCTACGGTGCCTGCCAGAGTTGCTTCAATCAGCTGGCAGCGCAGGGAAGCCACCTCATCATCCACTCCCACCCCTTCACCACCACTCTGCCCAGGCTGCTGTTGGCTGTCACACGAGGAGGGTGACTCCTGTGCTGAGTCAGGCTCAAGGAGGAGCGGCGGGGAGGCGCCAGGTGGCGGCACCAGGAGTGACCTCAGCAGCTTGCCTGCCGCTCGCCTGGTACCCTCGGGGGCGCTAGCGTCCACCACCTGCGCCTTGAGCACACCCACGTACTGGTCCTGATCATCCAGGAGGTTGCGGATGACAATAGCGGTGGCATCAGAGGGCCAGGACTGGGTGATGACCAGCAGGCACTCGAATATGTGCTCATTGGCAGCCGCATCAGCGCTGCCCAGCGCCCCACACAGGCTGGCAACAACCGGCTGCAGCTGGGCGCATGAGGGGGCACCGGGCGATAGCCCTGCCTTGTCCGTCAGCCCTGCCAGTGCCGTCAGCGCCATTCGTATGACAGCCGACCTCCCCTCCACTGCCAAGCCGCATCCCTGCAACACATTCCACTGATCAAAAGGGACATCTGAATGCAGCCAGGGACAGCAGCAGCGTCATGAGAATGTCCATGCTGTTGATGGGAGCAAAACTGCATGTTGGTTATACCATCGGAGCAATCACCACAACCATGAACCAGCATGCACGCGGTCCTCCTTTTCCAACCAGCATCAACCCCCTTCCGAGCCCCTCTACCTGGTTGGCGGCCAGTTGCAGTGCTGCCTGTATGTGTGTGAGCGCCACGTCAGCACCTCCAGACCATGTGCACACAGTCCCTGGCTGCAGCTTGGACCTGCAGAAAGGAACAGGGTCTGAGACAAACGTACACACGTGCAATTCCGCACACCCATGTATCCATCACACGCACGAAACCACACCAATGCAGCATCCTTGCAAGATTGCGCACCTTGCCTGGCCCCACAGCAGTGGCTGCAACACCGCTGCAGCACACACCTCACCCAGCTCCTGCTGGCAGGCCTGCACATGCACACGCACACTCAGCAGGCTACCATCCATGCATGACCCATGGTGATCAGCACCTTGGGGCAGGGACATGGCTGACTCGCTGGCACACACGCGGCGCACTGCTGGCTGTATGCACGCCACACACCACACAGAGCCACATGCCCATCCATTCCGGGCCTCACACTACCCACTGCGCACATTCTCCTCAAACAGCAGCCACATGAGACTTGCCTGGCTTGTCTCCCCTGCCTGCTGCCGCAGCTCAGCCAGTGCCGCAGCGCCAGCTGTCAGCGCACGCACCACGCTGTGCAGGGCAGCGCTGGCGGGATGCGGGGACTGGGGCAGCCCATGGGTGACCAGGGTGGATATGGAAGGGGATGCAGAGGGGGGCAGGCGTGCCGGCGGTGAAGGATTTTGCGGCCAGCCTGCAGAAGAATAGTTAAATAAAACTGTAGCAAGCCAGCATGGCATCCTTCCCAATAAAAGGGTGGACCACCCCAATATTGTCAGAGATGGCTGCAAAAGTACCCCAAGGAACGATTGCTGCATAAATCTGACAGCCACTGACGTCACATGGCACACCCCTGCGCCACCCACCTTGCTCCCGCTGCCACCACAGCTGCCTGCTGAGCCAGAGGGTGGCCCCTAGCGCCACCACCTCCAGCCCCCCCTCCACCTCATCCACCTCCAGTGCCAGCTGCACCACGTGGGCAACAGCATCCCGCTGCACGCCATGAGAAACAGTGTCAGCACAGCCACGCGTATACACGCAGCGCGCATAACATTGCACCACAGCAATGGGGGTGTCATGCTCAATGTAGGTTATGCTGCAGGGTTGCGGGTTAATGTACAAGATTCTTGCATTTCAGCACACCTGGTTGCTGTTCTCCATGCGCTGCGCCAGCTCTGCCTGCAGGGCTGGCACAAGAAGGGAGGACAGCGCGCGCACAAGGCCACATGCACTGCCAACCAACTTGCTCACATCCTCGCCGCCTGGGGTTTGGTCAGGTGGTGCGTTGGCCTGCGCTTGCTGCAAGGTGGGCAGCATGGCAGCGGCAAGTGTGATCATCAGCTCCGACGAGGCGCAGCAGGTGCTGACCTGGAACCCAACTGGCAGCTGGTCGCCAGCCGCATAGGCAGCCATCTCGCCAGCAGCGCTGTCCATGAGCGCAGCCAAGCGAGGCATGATGCTGCCAACATCTGCACTGGAGCCTAGCATGTATACAGCCACAGGAAGGATGTCCAGGTTTGCTGCCAGGCTGCCAGCATTTGCCTGCGCCGCTTTCTCCAACGTTGCTTCCAATCCTGCCCCCAGCCCCTGGTCGCACCACATCCTTGCCACCGCCTCCCTCACCCAGCCCGCCCCCACCAGTGGATCGGTGCCATGTTTGTCCACCTGGCGCCACAGCCAGTCAATGGCAGCCGCTGCATGCACCGCCACCCATTGCGCTGCCTGGTCAAACGATGCCATGGTCGGCAAGCTGCTGACGTGGACAGGCGGCAGGCCGGGGTGGGCTGTCACCAGCGCGGCGCAGCTGGCCTTGATTTGGTCCACACTGGTTGCTGTGGCGAGCATGGGGTCTGCGGCTGCATCCAATCCCTGTAGATCATCCATGGGGACCAGCAGTGGGGACATGGAGGCTGTCGACGGGCCATCCAGCATGCTGTGCCTGCTCCCCTGACCCATCTGCTGGAGCCACGCTGTTGCCACTGCACTACCCCCCCCCCCTGCAGCTGACCCCCCATGTAGCAGGTTCTGTACCCCCTGCACCACGTGCGCTGCGGGAGCCCTCCCGGGGTACTTGGCTGCATAGTGCACAATGCCCACCAAGGTGGAAAACGCCAGGGCGGTGGCCACAGGGGAGGACGCCTGCGCCCACCGCCGCTTCACCGCCGCCCCGATCTGGTCGCAGCCCACGAGGGCGCTGCAGGCGATGTGCGCTACGTGGCTTGGCCCCAGGTAGTGCAGCCCCAGCAGCAGCAGGTGCAGGCGAGGGGGGTCCACCAGCCAGGCAAGCATTGCTGGGTCGGCGGAGTGCGCGCCGGCTGAGGTGGCGGCAGCGATGAGGCGGCCAATGAGGTTGAGCCACATGTGTGTGATGGCGGCAGTGAGGGCGGATCCTGCGGGGGAATGGGCATCTAGTTGGGGGGGAGTGCCATGGTGCAGGATGGGATTGCGGCAACCTGCACCCACATGCAAGCAGGGTATGCGTCAGGGCAGTGGGGAGCCCCATGGGAAGCAGGGTGTGCGTCAGGGCAAGGGCAAAGGTACTGTGCAATGGGGTACATGTACATCACAGATTGTGCAATTATGCAGAATATTGCTGAGTCATGATTGGACTGATTGTTGTGTGCGCTTTACTTGGAGTTGCTTCAAGTGAGCCCTGAGCTGCCTCTCGAGGCGATCACAGGCATGGTGTGCACCCCGTCCATGCACCTCAGGGATGCATGCCCCTGGCATGAAGGGCATGTGGGGCCAACAGACAGACATGCACATCAACCGCAGCAACTATGGCATCTGGATGCACTGTATGCTCAGGTGTGCAACATGCCAGCACCATGCAGGTGTGGAGCACCACACCTTCACCCTCTCCCTCCCCAGCTTCGTTGTCGTTCTTGCTCCCCTGGCTGAGCAGCACCCGCGCCACGCACCCCATCAGGCACGGCGGACAGGCGCAGCCATAGTCGCCAGGTGGCAGCGGCGCGCACAGCACAAGCACCACCAGGCAGCGCACCACATCCTCCCTCCCCATGGTGCCCTGTATGATTGCCCCCACGAGGGTATCCACGGCTGCATCCAGGCCAGCAGCACTGACGTGGCTCCCATGGCTGCCAGGCAAAGAGTGCTCCTCCGCAGGGCTGCGCAGCTCCTGCGCCCAGTACATGCCCACCAGTGGAAGCAGGGGCAGGACATGCTGCTGCACATCCATCCCAGGGAGATACTGCAGCGCGGTGGCGTAGCTGTCTATGCCTGCCAGCACCACCCCTGCCCATGCCTGCAGCACCTGGGCAGGGCTGTGCCCCTGGCCCTGGCCCTGGCCAGCTGGCTCATCAAACATGCCCCCAAAGTATGTGGTGGGGGATGAGGGGCTGGTGTCGGTGTCATCGTCAGACTCCAGGGATGGCGCAGCAGGCAGTGGCGGCGGGGCCTCCTCCTGAGAAATCTGGCATCCGGCAACCAGCAGCAGGCGCGACAACAGGGCTACATGCTCTGGGGTGACATCTTCGGCAGCCGCATGGCCCACCACGTGCGCAAATGTTCTCGCCAGGGTTGGAGGGATGGTGGCCGCTGCCGCCACCGCAGCCTGCCTGTTGAGCGCATACGGAGGGGAGAGCAGTGCACCGCCACCCGCCGGTGTCTCCTCCCCATGACCGCTGGTCGAGGTAGGGGGTGCTGCTGCAGCAGGCTGCGAGGGGTCGCTCCATGTCTGCGGCAGGTGCCCCTCCAGGTAGGTGGCCAGTGAGGCCAGGAGCGTGGTGTGCAGCTGAGAGGCCAGGGCGCTGGAGGGCGCAAGCAGGTCCGTAAGCTGCAGGCATACCCCGGTGATGCCACCTGGCAGGCTGTGATGGGCTGGCTGGGTGGCGCTGGCGCTGGCGATGGCCACTTCAGCGCTGACAGCGTGCTGTGCAATTGTGAGCAGCGGGTGCGATGCGCTGCCCTCCACAGCTGGTTTTCCCAGCTGCTGGGTGATGCTGTGCCAGGCTGCGTCATATGCGGGGTGCTGCAGGCCCTGCCAGCGCTGGAGCACCAGGTCCAACGCCTGGGTGGCCAATGACAGCGCAGCGGAGCGTTCTCCAGGTGGCGTGTCGGGTGCTGACTGGCTGGCAAGCATGTCGGCACAGCGCTGCAGGAGATATTGGCTGGCATTGAGCGCCACCTCCACCTCCTGGGCCAGGACCTGGTCCACACACTCCTGGGGGCCAACCTGCATGACATGCAGGGGGGTTAACTACCAGGGCTGAGCATGAGGCCAAGGAAACAAGTATGCAGCTGCATGGTAAACATACACGCCCTGACTCACTATGTTATTACCCGTGCATGCCAACAGGAAGCTAGAGTGCATATGCAACAAGGCCTAGCTCCGCGCAACAGGTTGCTACTTGTAGCCACTAAGGCATGCTCCTCTCACCTGCACCTCCTCATGCTGCCGCCAGGTGCCCGCCAGCAGCTGCCGCGACAGGTCATGCACGTCCCCAGGGCTGTGTGCCTGCGTCTCCCCCCTGCTGCTGCCTGCTGCCCCCTCCTGCCTGCTGCCACTGCCCGCCTCACCAGGCGTGGGTGGCACCAGCACCTGCCTCAGCACAGCCAGGGCCACGCCTGGTGCAGCAGCCGTCTCAGGCGTGGCTAGACTGCGCAGGCACTGTTCCACCTGCTCCATGGCTCGCGCCTCTTGGTCTGCGGCGCAGCAACCAACAGGTCAGGCGGACACTGGCCGGTGGCTGGGCACACACAGGGCACCAGCTCACTTGCTGTGGAGGAGCAAGCCTGTATCATCAAGATACTTCACACGGGCACCCATTTTGGTACTCGGACTTCAACGCTCCATCTCCACACATGTAAAAACTTTGACAGCAGTCCTAGGTCACCGCCATGATGTGTTGTCCAGTGGTCACAGACATGTGCAGCAATAAGCCCCACAGTGATGATATTGTCCCCAGCTTCTGATGTACTACTATAGGAAAAAGTTTTCTTTACCCAAGTCACCTCACTCCCGCCCTGTCCTTAGAATGCCGTTGCAACGGCATGCCCTAGATGACACGTCCATGCCACGACAGAGTAAGTTCTATACCCACGTAGTGCGTCTCATACATAATTTTTTGCATAAACCAGGTTACGCCAAGTACCAACTCTGTGTCGCACCACCTCGTGCGCACCTTTCAATGCCATCACCGTTTCAGGTTGCCATCTAATACGAAGACTAAGGGTTATCCGCGCCTAGCGATTGGAGACGTCGCTGCTGAAAACGAACAGCTGCACCAGTGATCAATGGGTTTTCACTGCGCGCGTGTATACAGTGACTGGAAGTAACACCTAAGCCAAGTGATATATGCATGCGAGTGACATATATGCATGCATGCGAAATAGTATGTCTCGAACAATCAGTGGCTAGGCGAAGATATTCACCTTCATTGCTGACAAAACGTATTATGACATGTTTGTGAACAGGATTCGCACTGTGTGGTAGCAGATAACCCTTGTCAATAATGCTGATGTGCTGCTATTCTCCCGTATCTCTTTGACCAGTGTACCTCCCTTGCTTCAACAAGTGTCCAACTTTTGGTGCGCTTGAAGTTTGCAAACGTGCGGCACAAAGAAGCAGACGATTGGTCCACTGAGGGAACCGTTTGCCTATGCAGCCAGGCCCCGCAAGATGCAACTGGCATTTGAGCATGTGAGATGCCGTTAAATGGTCGCAAATACGATATGAACGCGAAGGCTGCTTTTGCACGTTACGAAAAAGCGTCCTTGACTCTACAATAGACCACTGGTTGCGCGCTGAGCTGTCTGCAAGCCGTTTTTTGGAGATGGCCTGGTTGAGCTACGCTAAGGTGCACCCCCTGTGTGGCAGGGAGGGGGATGGGCTGCTCACGTATGCACATTGTCCCCAGTGCCTTTTTGCACCAAAACCTTTTTCACTGCATTTGTGGGGTGGGTTTTGCGTCAGCACACTGTCACTCAACAGGAACCTTTCCAATAGGCTGCAGTGCAATTGAGGCGGCAATGCCTTGAACACAGCCCAAACACTGCCTGCACCCTGTTCCTGGTATCAACAACTTCTATATTGTCTATCAACAGTGCACCTGGATCAGGTCAATTCTGGTTTCTCAATTCCTCGTGCTTAAACCACTGGTGGCAATGTGTGGAACGCTCATCTTGCTATGTTGTGTGCGCAGGACAGCTTGCCTGGGAAGCAGTCTGAGACTGGCAGCCACCTGTGACTCCTTTTGGCCCCATGGAGCCGCAAGTCCACGACAAGGACCCACTTAATTCCGACCTGGATAACGCACCCCCTGTTCCTGCTGAGGCCGGCCACACCACTGAGGAACCTGCTGCGCTGCCACCTGGCACCACACCCACCACTGCCCAGAAAGGGGCCCCTACCGGAGGCACAGCTGGTGCTGCAGATGAAGTGCCAATAGGTGGCCAGGGCAGCCCAGTGTTTACATCAGACCCGCCAGACAGCAGCCCCAGCGCCATTTTGGTGCTCGCTGGTGCCGGCAGCCTGTGCGCAAGTGAGCCAGTGGCAGCAGGTGAACCAGGACCCAGTGACACCACCGCCTCTCAACTACCAACACAGCTAGTGGCAGTGCAACCTGCGTCGGACCAAGCAGCTGCTGTGGACAGCGTTGAACACCCTGCACTAACAACATCTGATGCTAGTGAGGACCTGAGGACCTCAATAGCCAGTGATACTCTCATGAAAGTGCAGCCTGAAGGTGTGTGAAGTGTTTGACTGCCACATGGCTGCACACCGAGTGGTGTAAGGATCCAGGCCAGGGGGCACGCTAAGATTTTGCATAGGACTACTCCTGTATACAGACATGTGCGTGCATCACACGTGTGCTGGGATGCATAGGGTGTTCACTGCGCTGCTCATGGCATTGAAGGATTGATGGACCTGGCAATTTTCGTAGACCATATCACATATATCCAAATAATGTATCCCTGTACTTGCAGACATTTTTTCGGTCAACAACACCCCTACAAGCCCTACTGCATCAATCGCTGACACGATAACAATGGTATGGCTGCATAGTGCACATATACTTGTGCAATAATGCTGTGAGGTACAAATGCCATGCCCGCATATGCATGCAGATTTATGCATGCATTATCACAATGTTCTGGAACTTGACAGACCACTTGGTCTTTGTAAATCCTGAGCTGCACAGATTGCACGTGCCCTCACACTTATGTCCTGAGTAATGGTTCCCTTTCGTCCAGTTACGCAGCAACGCCATCCACCCTAGCCCAGAATCCGGCCCAACATCAGACCATCAGGACTCTTTACCAAAGGCTGCACAGCTGCCAGGCAATGAAGCAAAGGCTCAGCCTGCAGCTGGCAGTCCAAGCGGTGCACCTGGCACACAGTCAGAGCAGGCAGCCCCCACGGAAACGCAGTCCACAGGATCTGCCACTGGCGATCAAGTCAACGGTGCTGATGATGGCGGTGCCCCAAATGCAACTGCGTCCCTGGAATTTCCACATTTGGGCGCAAGTGAAGCAGCTCCCGCAGCCAATTTGGATCTGAAATTGGCGCCAGCAACTGCAAGTGTCGACTCTGCCAAAACCGACCTCAAACAACCTTCCTCGGCAGTTGCTAGTGGAACCTGCGCCAATATTGACCTAGATGAGCCTGCTGCAGCGGCTGCTGGTGTGAGCTGCGCCAATGCTTCAGCTGGAGGTGCACAAGTTCAGCAAGGAGTGGATGGGGCCATTTCAGCCAAGGCATCAGGTGGTGTTGCAGGGGTTGAGCGGTCATTGACTAGCGGGGATGCGTCACATACATCCCCTGGTGCCAGCAGCGCACCTGACTCTGATGCTGACAGTGTACATAGTGGCGAAGAGTCTAGCTATGCGGAGTCAGACTCATTTCCAATTGATCAGAGAGCTCTGCCCCTGCAGCAGCAGCAAAACTTGTCTTCCTACCCAGCGTTCATTCCCTGGACCATGCCTCCAGGTATACTCACAATGCCCTGTGCTGCAATAAATATGTACATATGTTGGCCAGTTGAGAGCTGGCGTGTGCGCAGAACCTGTGCTTGATTGATTCACGATGGCGTGTGTTCAGGTTCCTGGCCTTTCAGCGTCCCTCCACCTGGCTGGGAGGAGATGGGGGAAGGAGGGGGCGAGGCCAGCGCCCAGAAACCCAAGCGCAAGCTAACACGTGCGGAGCGCCTAGCAAGGACTTTTGAGCGCGCTAAAGCAAGGCTGCAGGCTATACAGGTACTGGTAATGCAGGGATTCATCATTTTCTGTTTGATGTAGGCAAATCCAAAATCAAGGTGCTGCCATCAGAGGATGTAGCGGGTGCAGTTTTGTGGTTACTCCTGACAAGTTAGAATGCGATATTTGGTACTTTTTTGCGCCAAGTAACAATGGATTGCGCCCTGGCAGGCCATGGAAAGGCAGACCACAAATTCCTGGTGGTAATGGCCTGGCAGACTGAGCTGCCACGGGTGCCGTTGCAGGAGGAGAAGGACCTCTTTGAGAGCAAGAGCTCTTGGCAAGATGTGAGCCGGTGGGCCAGGCAAGTGCACTCCAGAATCGGGAAGCGCATGCAACTCTGGGGGACGTCTATTCAAGCAGTAGAGGGCAAACACGGTGCGACAATGTTATTTCTCCATTGAATGCATTATTAAAACATGCGAACCTGTAGTCCAGCCCTTGTATCTGATTCTTCTAGCTGTGCATCTGTCATTTGCATGCTGGCAGTTTAGTGTGAAGGTGCTATGGTCTATATGATGTCAGCCAACAGATAAATAACGCCTTCTCCCCCCCACATTCATTACTGATACACAGCTGCAGGGTCTCAGGTGTCGCAAACACTGTATTTTCTGCGTTTTGCATTTATCTTGAACGTCATCTTGCTGCTGGTCTGGCTGGGGACAGCAATTGTCCCGTTTATCTTTGTGCCACCTTTCACCTTCTCCTGGAAGATCTTTCAGCTCTTCAAGCCTGTCCAGCTGCTCCAGGGATATGGCCTCGATAACACTTTCTTTCTATACGGTGAGCCCAGCACACCGTGGCAGCTTGCAGGTCCTGGTGTCTGCAGCCTGCGAAAAATGCTTAAAGTGCATAGCGCTGTGTTATCCTTTTTTATTGGTGATCGCTGCAAGCAGCTGATGTCTTGTGATGGGCTTGTGGCCTGACATAATATGCACAATTGTTTGATATGTACACTTCTCCTTCATTGGTCCCCTGCCCACAGGTGGCTACAACTATGAGCCTGGTGTGCTCTACGCTGACTTTTACCGCCCGGACCTATACTTTCCTATTGCGATCGGGGGAATGTACCTCATCAGCCTGGTAGCTCTGCTCATCGTGATCTACCACCGGATGAAGGTAGATTTATTTGCATGCGATATTTTGTGAACAGAAGCAACTGAAGCCACTATGAGCTTGTAGCACGCAAGCAAGAGCAGCCATGGATGTTCTCTAATCAATGAAAATTTTCATTAAAACTAGAAAAATATTGAAAGTAAAATCCATGTTGTCTAGTCATATATTTGAATCCTATGTATGGTTGTCTTATTTGCAGGGGCGTGGTGATAGTTCTTTTGTTGGCCAAAATCATTTGTTCCCTTTCTCGACTGTCGTTTTCGCGTCCTGGGACTACCACCTGACTGATGCAGAGGCGGCGCGCAACCTGCGCACTTCCATCCGCAACCAGCTCAAGGAGATGCTGAACGACGCAGCCCTGGCGGATGTGCGCGTGCCCTTTTCTACACTTGTATACTTTGGAATACGCCAGGTAAAGCACACTGCAATGAATGTGGTAAACCAAGCGCATGGGAGCTGTTCACATGAAATCCTCAAAGTATTGCGCTGAATGGGATTGTCCTGACGTTCAAGGATATAAGCTCGCATTTGTGGCTGCACTGCAGATCATTGGCCTCCTGTTGGTGTGGCCCGCCATGATGTTTGGTACCGCAGTGGCGGTGTACTTCACAATCAGCAACACAGAGACAGTGAATAAACAGATTGGCTCGCCTTTTGCTACGACCATCATTCTGTCTTGCATCACCATTGTGAGCCAATATGCTGCGTATTACACAACCATTTTCGAGCGATGGAACCCAAGGAAGGCACCCCATGTACGTTCACAACCTTGCCACAGCCCTACCTGCCACTTACAGTAAACACATGGAATGTGCCACTTGCGAGCACAGTCAATTATCATCAGAATTGACGTACAACACGCATTTGTCCAAACAGTTACTGCTCATGGTGCTTGGCAGCTGATCAACCGTGCAAATACTCCAGCCTTGCCTGGCTACACGTAGCTGTGTTTCGTAGCTCCTAATGTTCATATAAACATCAGGCTATGATGCAATTGTGGTAAGCTTTGTTTTATAAATTAGCACATGCCATTCCAAGTTTTGCTTGATCTTCATGGGCAAGGAATGCGTTGCGTGATCCACATATGCCAAATTTATCTTTAAGGAATTCATCTTTAAAATTAATATTTAAAGAAATTTTAGTTTAAAGTCGATTGGTGTACTATTAACTATAGTCAGTTATAGTACTGCCCCTGGCATCAGCATGCATGCCACTAACTGTGCAGATAGTCATTTGCTGTATACAATGCATTCCTTGGATTCAATGGGATACAATGCATCCCATTGCCAATGTATGCCTGCTGCTGAGCTGTTGTATGGCACTAGTGCCATGTGCATGTTAACTTGGTGCAGTAAAGGGGTCTCTCTTGCTTGCAGATTATGGCCTTCAAGCTGTTCACCATCATGGTCGTGAATCTTGGGACACTGGTGTACCAAGTGTACAACATACAGAGGCTGGGGAGGGACAGGCTGGCAAACTATACATTGCCCACCACTGTGCTGAGTCTGCAGGTATGGTGACGGCTAGCTGCGCATGGGTAACGTTCAAACTCTGATGTGACAATGTGCATCGCCATGCCATTTGCAGATGTTGTTGTCCACTTGAGTTTCTACACCGCCCGGTAGTAGCATGGGTAACCATCATGATGACTTTTTGGGTGCTGCCTGTTTTGTTGAATCTAGTGCACCTTCCCATCAACCTTATGTTACCCTGAGGCAACCGCTGCAAGCATTCACAAATGCAATTGCCATCCATTGCCATTCAGCAAATACTACACATTCCTGACAGCATGTGTTGCTACCCACACATCATGCTGTATAACATTGCCACTGTGACATGTGTACAATACTCACTAGATTTAGTGTCACAGCTGTGTCTTATTATCAATAGGCCATGGTGGGAAACTTCCTCAGGTGGGCAATTTGTAAACAAAACATTAATGAAATTCCATGCAATGGTACTGACCCCTGGCGCGCATGATCAGGTTTGCAATCTTAATGCGGGTATCAACTCAGCCGACGCAACCTGCCCCAGCGGCTTTGTCTGTTGTGACACAGCATGTGCCTCCACCTTCCAGCAGCCACTTCTGACGGTGCGTGTAACCACTTCTGACCGCGTGTACACATAGCTTTATGACTGCTAGCGTGACTGCCTAATTGCTGCTCCACTGTGTCCGCTCCTTCCTTTCCTTCAGCCAGTGCACCCCTCTCTCTCCAGGGGCACTGCGTCCCTACATGCGAGGAGAATACCATTGCCGTCATCTTCTACCGCATGGTGATGACCAACGGCATTGCACTCAACCTTGTAGACGTGATCACGGCTGCGTACTTCAAACTCGTGTCATTCCCACTGGCATATGAGGCACCTAAGGTAGGGTACACATTGAGCTTTATGAATCTGACTTCAAATGTTGCCACATGCATGCGCCATGCAACAACTCCCTGATTATATCGCCTTCATAACAAAATGATTGACATGCATACACATACGCATGTGCATAATAACACTGTAATAACAGGCATGCCCTGTAAACATCAAGAGGCTACATGTAACAGCAGCTCTTGCATCCATTATGGTGCCCTACTAGGCGCTGGCCTGATTAGCGTTTCTGTCCGCCAGGTGTTGAATGAAAGAATTATGACCATAAATTCCCGACTTCACAATAATGATGTATTAAATATTTTATATTACAAGATTCCCGTCTGCAGGCTGTAGTCCAAGTAATCCAGAACCAAGCATTGGTGAGTAACTGTTGTACTGCGATTATATACTGGCGGTTGCAAAGACCAGTGCAGGACCCTTACCTGGTCCCTGTCAATCTCACCATTATGATGCACGAACATTGAGAATTATATGCCCCGACACAATATCCAGGCAATTGTATGGCCATAGTGGGCTGAGTGCAATGAGATGCGTATGGACGGCGAGGGTATCATCCATTATTTGTAGGAGCATGCCTGTCCAGTAGCAGTGTTTGGCAGTGTGGTTGGGGATCATGGTGCACATAGGTTGCTTCAAGCCATTGTCTCATGCCCCTTCCTTCCCACCCCACAGGTTTGGCTGGGCACCATGATGGCTCCCGCCCTGCCGCTGTTTGGTGTGCTGGCCAACATCATCACCTTCTACACCAAGAAGCTGCTTGCGCTGTACCTGTACAAGCCACCGGACAAGACATACAGCGCATCGCGCACAAGCAACACCGCGTATGCGCTCATGCTGGGTACGTGCATGGGCATTGGCGACCAGGCCAAAGGAGGCGCAGGCCTGTAGAAGTATAGCACCCATCTGTTTGGCTCCTGATCACGGCCCAGTGGCATTGCTGGATGGATCATATAGTAACGCATTGTATCCTGTTCAGCTGCTTGGAATGCATGCATGTTGGTGATGCACAGGACCGCCTCTTCTTTGAAGCATCAAAAAACTGTTCTGCTTTTGTAAGCATGCATGCGCCTCATGACTGTTGACACATGCAAAAATAAGAATTGTGACAATGCAAAGTAATAAGTAATTATTGAGACATACCCAGGCATGTTAATGTGTCTTTAAAGCTGTAATGCACATACTTTGGAATTTGGAATATAAATAACTTTGCTGGTGTTGGTGTGCAGCTGCATTGGTGAGTTGCTCCGGCCCTGTGACCTACAACCTGTCCTGGAGCCGCACGCGCTGCGGCCCAAACCAGGGCACCAACATGCGCGACAGCGTGGGCAGCGCAATCGCCCTTGGCCCCCCCACCGTTGAGACCGTGCTCACCTGGATCACGCACCCAATTGTGCTGGGCAGCCTGTGCATCCTGCTGGGGTTTGGCCTGCTGCTTGCGCGTGCACACAGCATCAAGTACCGTGACCTCACTGTCAAGCTGCGCCAGGAGTTTGACCAGTACCGCAAGGAGATGCAGGCAAAGGTGGGGGCAGGGGGCACACGCAGGGCGTGGGGCTGTGGAAGGACAGGCAGCCAGTGGCCAATTGCGCAGTCGATGCACATACACCCTATATGATGGTGGCGGTGCAAGATGGTCAACCGGCTGCTCCGCCTCTGACCTGAGACCATCCCCATTCACAGGTGTTCTTCATGCGCCACCTGTACCAGCGCAGCGTGAAGGAGGCGGAGCAGAGTGAGGAGGCAAACCGCAAGGCACACCGCCAGGAGCTGCACAGGGCAACATCGGGCGCAGCATCCCTCATATCAGCACTCAGTGGCCTACCGGAGCTGGTGCCATCGCGCCCAGCATCCTTCTCAAGCCCTCATGGGCCCGGCCTGGGGATGGGCCCAGGCTCACCAGTGGTGCTTTCCAGGGCACCCTCCATGGCTCCAGGTGGGTGCTGCACATTCAGCAGGCGGCTGCGTGCTGTGCTGGCACGCTTTCACTGGCTGTGCCGCGAGTATTGCATTTGCCGTAATTTTTACCATTGTCGGATTGTTGTTAAGGGGGCCACCGGAAGGAAGGAGTTTGCTATTGTTATGCTATTTGTGAATCTGCTTCATACACAAGAGCGCATAGGCAGGCATCCGAGCATGATTGGCGTGCTGACAGTATTGTTTGGGGTCCAGGTGGTTATGGGTTCAAGAAAAAAGCACAATGGGTTTCCCCTGCATGTACACATGTATGCGCATGCGGTTACTGGCATGGCTCCCCGCAGGTGCAGTCTCCGGGGTTGTGCCATCCTCGTCCTCCTTCTCCATTGCCCGAAGCGCTCAGAGCTCACCTGTTCTGGCAGCGCCATGGTCTCTCCCTGTCTCCCCTGCCACCAGCCACCTGTCATGTCAGGCATCCATGCAACCACATAGCGGACGCGGGTCAGCTGCCCACACCAGCGCCCACCCATCACACTATCCAGGGTCAGGAGGCACCGCCCAGCTGCATCCTCAGAGCAGTATAGGCACAGTGGTGTACCCAGCTATTGTGCATGCTGCCTCCCCCGCCCCTACAGGTCGGCCAAGTGGTGGAGGTGGGGCTCATAGCAGCAATGGCAGGGCACCTGCTGCGCATGTACACAGTTCCTCCCCGCTGCGTAGGGAATCGTGAGCATGTCAAACCACAATTGAGCTGCTGCATGCACTACCTAGCTTGGCATTGTGCCAGTGGCGGCTAATGGTCCACTAGCTTTTAAGGCTTGGACTCACCCTGTGTAAAAAATACATGGAGCCTAAATGCGTCACTACACAACCCGTGTCACACATTGATTGTCGAGTGATCATAATGATTGCAATCATTTTAAATTTCGTAATATCAATACTTGGAAATGATTTCCCTCTGAGTCAGACAGTGTTGTACAGCATCTGCTTGACATGCATATTTGGCTTCAAGCAGTCACTGCACTGCACTGTGCAGGCTGATCAGGGTACGCCCCTCGAGGGCATGGCGGTACGAGGTGTTTCCTCATCCTGTACAACTGTTGCCTTAAAGGTTTGAAAGTTGCCTTTTGTTCCTCTTTTTGTAAGCAACTGCAATACCAACTGCAGTAGTACTACCTACCGGCTGTGCTGAGTATGCAAACAGGCACCTGACACCGTGACGCTGTTCAAAAACTGACTGATCATGATCATGATCAGATGCATCCGATCATACGATTCGTGAGTTAATTCGAATGTTACAGTTGCAGTGCATTGTCCGTAGCATTACGGTAACCCACCCATGGGCTTAATTGAACTTCTGAGTTCCTAGAGTATTCTGGGTGTACTGCAAAATTAGTTGCAACTGCAATGGCCACCCCTCTATAGTGGTGCATACAGAATCACCACTACTAGTGCGCTCATCTTTTCTGACAAAACACTTGAAGTGAGTTGGCACTACTTCAAGTATGCAACAACTGGTAAAAAAAATGCGCCACTAGTTCAACATGGTGGAGGTCCTGGATTCCAAACTTTGAGATGGCAACAGCAGCTCGGATTTGCAACCGTTCATAATGCACCATGATTGTCAAACAGTGACCATCCTGCGAACTGTTGGCCTACAACATCGTTTGACCGGGGTAGGATGCCATGGCTCAATGGTCTCAGAGACCTAAGGTAAGAGCTCCAGATCACATCGGCACTAGATTCTAGATCTGATCTAGAATCTGATGGAAAAATCGAGCAGGGCACCAATGCTGCCGCACCATGTTCATGAGATGTGTTCATCATTTCGCAACGGTTGCAATGCCCGCTATATAATAAGCTCACGCACACCCCTTGAATACCAGGGTGCGATGCATGGGAATTCCCCAGGTTAGCAGCAACACAAACATCTCAAGGGGAAAACCTTGCATAAAAACCGCAACAGGAAAAACTTATGAGCCAAATCTTTCCTGGCCAAACAATGCTATGCAATAAACCAAAACAGGTAAATCAGCAACCTTGAGCAACCACGACATCGCATGGCAAGCAGCCTAACTAATTCTGTCACACACTTGTTTGTGACCCAACATACCTGGGCTACCCCTACCATCTACCTCTGTGCTGAACCCTGCACACCCTGTTGCGTAATGCCGCAGCACTACCTAAAACGACACCCCAATGGTGGTTAATAGGGAACAGCAAAATGGTTCAGCAAAAAAGACCAGAAAAAGCTCTATAGCAAAGGTTCTACAACCACCGTGCTTCTTGACATGAGACCCTTGAGCCACAGATGAAACATGCCTCCAGGCGGCGATGGTTCTGCACTAAGCTGACAATCACTGACCAGGCAGTGGTAACAATGGATATGAAAAGCAAAACATGAAAGGGAGGGAGAATTGCAAACAGAATGCTGCCGCACAATGGCACTACCTGCCACATCCAGCGCAAGTGCCATCTGGTGCACGGAGGCGCATGGAACTGAATCATTAGCTGGATGGGTTGGCCATTTTCGGGACCTGTAGATGATCGTTGCAGGACTTGTACCACAGTGTGTTGCTGGCTGGGACCACAACTTGTGGTCTATGGAGGCTCCCAGTCAGTCAGGCGCCCCCGCACTATGCCCACGGGGAGCGCGTGGGTGCTGCCTGCTTGCGCCCAGCCGCCCCACGCATTGATGGCCCTCCGTCCAAGCTGTGGCTGCGCCGGTTGAGCAGGCGCAGCGAGGAGTCAAAGCTGGGGCTATTGTGCATCGCCGGTCTGGCTGAGGCTATGCGCTTCAGGGCTGTGTCCAGGCTGCTGCGCTGGGGGGCGGGCAGCGCCACAAAGGGGGTGGTTTCGCTGTCCTGGCTGCTGATGCTGGTGTGGCGGGGCAGCAGGTTGGGGTCAAGGTGCTGTAGCCGCCGGAACTGGATCTGCGATCGGCAGGTGCACACATGTGAGCGCGGGGGATGCCATGGCATGCAGTCGAGCCGGAAGGCGTGTTCCCTCCTCAACAGGAACACTTCAAATGTGCAGTCAAGCTCACATAACACTTGGCACAGATCACCGGGCGAGGCGCACAGCAGGCAAGCCAGTTTATTCTGGCGGAGCCAATGTAGGTGACAACCAGGGTGTGGCTACTCTCGCACAACATGCACTGGTTGCCCGCACATGCTGGCACAGCGCAGCGTGTGGCCCAGTGCGCACCTTGCACCCCAGAGAGCAGAAGCGCGTGCCCATCTGCGTGCGGTATCCGCAGCACACACACAGCTCCCCCTTGCGACCCGACTTGTTCTCCTCCTGGCAGGGCGGCGCCAGCAACACCACCGCTGCACCATTCACATGGTAGGACTGGATGGCGTCGGCAGCACAGTGGCGCGCAATGTCCGCCACCTTCACAACATCCCTGTGAAACACCGGTGGGTGTGGCTTGTGGTGGCGTGGCAGCAATATGCAACAGGGTGCGCAGGCTCAGCGTGCTCCAGCAGAGGGTAGACAGTAGCGCCTTATCAGTTGAATTGGGTCGCAAACTAGTGTGTGGCCAGGAGAAGGCCATCGGATAAGTTGGGATGCTTGCCATGCGATGTAATGGAAGGTCAGGTTACTGAATTACCTGTACATATATCTCCGCACTTGGACAACGTGCTGCCCACTCTTGTCCTCCTGCACACAGTGCTGGCATAGGCCGTGCGCCCTGCCGGGCCCTTTGCAGAAGAATACAACCTGCAAGGGGAGGTTTGGGGCAGTTGAGATGCTGCTGCAGCTGTGGGCGCTAGGGAGTGGGCGCCAGGGTGCGAAGGGTCCAGTCAAGCAATATGCGGTTAGTGCGTCCCAAAGGTGCTAAGCGACAGCACTACAGCACAGGCGGTGGAGATCTGAGCAATATTTGCTCTGAGAGGGCAGTTGGGGGGTCGACTCGTCGAGTCACCGTTGTTTACCTCATTCTTGTTGAGATTGAAGTGCCGGTGGCAAGGACCGAAGAAGGGAGTCTTCAGCAACTCGGCAAGCCAGTCGCCTCCTTCAATCAGGATTTGAGCAGCGTCACGTTCCTCAGGCAGCGCCCCGTCTACCTCCATACCTGAAGCCTCGTCCAACACACCTGGCTCGACAACCCCCATGGTAGGGCCTGTGCAGTGCGTGAGCACAAATTGGGAATGTCCGCCCGTGGGCAGTTGCGGACAAGGCAAAATTAAGTTGTGTAGCAGGGCGGAAAAAGCAGACTATTGAAGCTGGCTGTACAGGACCACGATGGCCAACCCCCAAACACAGCTGTACTATACGGCATGCAGTACACCGTGTGAATATTCAAGCAAAAATGGCCACTGATCCAATGGCCAGCAGGTGTCCGCATAGCCCTAACACCTACCTGCGCTTCAGGTATGCTCGACTTGAAATCGAATTTGAAAGGCTACCAGACCTGCTGGCGCCACCTGCCACAGACAGCCAACCTGCACCAACAGCAAATTGCTTGATGCCGCATCGTCTGGTACATCGTCTGGTATGCAGGTGACAGACCGCCACAACTACGGTTTCACGAACACGCAAACCGGTGTAGATAAAGAGGGCACGCTGCTAGCTTGGGGGCGAGTTAAGAAAACGTAACGAACAATCTAGTGGGCCGCTGGAAACCGACTGCAACGAGACCACTGGAACCCGAGTGCAAGGGCACCATGCAGTCACCCAAAACAACAGTGGTGACGCAGGTTATGATTTGAATGCCGTGGTGCCCAACTGCAGGTCTTTACTTTGCTACCTAGACAGACGTGTTTAAAATATCATTTGCTGCTGCCCCTCGTTGTATACAGTCTGTAACCATACTCTCCGAGAGAACTACCCATGGGCTGGAACACAACCACCCAGACTGATACCCACCACAGCGTTTACAGCAAGTTCACTGAATCCCACCAATTCGACGCCCGCAGGGAAGGTTACAACTGAACGGACATGCACCAAGCGGGATCTGCTGAGAAGGCGTAAGAATAAGACGTCCTCGCACACCTCGCAAATGCACTGCTTGCGTGTGAGCCCTGCCAAGTGGGCACCCGACGTGCAAACCAACAGACCGAGCCGTTATACTTGCACAGCAGGATACACTTAATAGATTGGTGCCAGGAGGGGAAAGCGCACGGCGCTGACCGAATCAGCCCCCCACATGCTTGTCCAGTCACGGTGCCACCGCAACCCCCAATCAGCAAGGACGTTTGCCTCTTGAGTCGAACTAACTGGCTACTGATAGCACCTCCCGGCCAGCTGCCAGTGCCTCTAACCCTGCTTACCTTCTGGTTCCTGCCAATAACCCTATTCGAGCTGGTGTGCCGGCCGTCCTACAGTCTCCAGCATACAGAAGGTGTCGACGGCAGTAGGCAAGCCAAATTGTCAGCACTTTTCTGCTTGGCAACCCATGCCTATGCCTATGCCCTATGCACACGATTGATGCCGGGAGAAGCTCCTGTTTCGAAGAAACGTGTGCACTTAACCCTGCGCTTTTGTAAAAAGTGCGGAGTGCAGATTGGCCTGGGCGTATGCCGTAGATACGAAAGTTATCATCATCGTGGCCTGGAATTTAGCGCGCCACCTGGCGGCTGGCCCTGGGTCAGACTCATGAGTTGCATTTTCATCAAAATAAACGGGCTATCTGATTGACAGGTGCAGGATCAGATACAGTAACCACCCCGAACAGCAAAATAAAAGACTGCAGGCAGCCAGGCATCACAGAGCAAGGGTTCAATGTCACCTCCACGCCATGCAATCAAGTTGTAGGCCTCAGCACTGCCAAGGAGTCGAGTACTGCACAGGTTGAATTCCAGGAAGGTACCCTTCACAGCCAACAAAAAAGAACCCTTTAAAAAGGGAACAAAGCAAGAAAGGCACGCGCAACCCCCAGTAGTGTTACTCTAGGTTTTGATGAAAAGGGAGCACACTGCTTGCAGCAGTGGTGGTGCCACTTCCCCCCGACCCTATTCCTTCTTGGCCACAAGCGCAGGCGGCAGTGTGTGGAACAGGTGGTCAAATAGGACAGAACTGATGCCGTAGCTGTGCAATGGGTCGACGTAGTGGTGGCGCATGTGGCTGCGCTTTAGTGGCGCCAGCAGCGGCGGCAGGCGCGCGCCGTGGTGCATGGCGTAGTGCAGGCAGTCATACGCCACATAGCCCACGAGGACCCCGCAGAACAAGGGAAGAGCGCGCACCTGCAAAGCAATGCAAGGGCACTCAGCACCCCTGAGTCTGCTGCGGGGTTGTGGCATGGGTGGACTGTCTGCAGCGGCAGGATAGCAGGCATTTGACTGGTGCTGGACGTCAGCTGTACATCCAAGCAGGTGTGTTGTAGGGGCAGCAAGGCACCTACCATTGGCATTGCCGCTCGCAGCCCCGCCAGCAACGTTGACGCCAGTACAACCGCTGGCAGTGGTGGGAACACCAAGCGCAGGCTGTCGCTGGGGTACTTGTGGTGGCATCCATGGAACAGGAAATGCAGCGTGATGGCCCAATAGCCGCGCGGGACCGCATGGAACAGGTAGCGGTGGATGCAGTACTCGATGAGCTGCCAGCACAGCATGCCCAGGGGTAGCAAATACGCCAGGGCTGACACGGGGATGCCCAGCCAGGAGATGCAGAACCGCAGCAAAATGGCTATGGCTGGCAGCCAGAGGAGCGGGACCACCCACCTGCAGCAAAAGTCACTTTAGTTGGGAACCATATCGTCCCAAAACATGGCTCGGGCACCGTTCACTCCCACAACGTGCTGGCATCTGTGCGTTTGCAAGTGCCTGTCAGGGTGTGCGTGCTCCTAGCACTGCGCCTCACCAGGGTGTCGTTGTGAACACCTCCAGCAGGTTGCTGTGGAAGAAGCGCGGCGCCCCTGGCTCAGGCTGGTGCACCCACTGGTGGTAGGCGGTGCCCAGGTGGCCCACCTGCAGAGGGAGGGGAGGGGTGAGCAGCGCCCCAACAGGCAGCATGGCGGCTGGCATGCAGCCACGAAGGTGCAAGAATTTCCGCTCTGATGTCAAAACGGCGCAGGGCTGCACAAGGCGGGGCACGGCTGCAATCTCTTATTGATGCATGATGCAGATACAGGGCTTGTACATCGGCGGAAAAATCTTGCATGCTGCTGGAGGCGCCTCACCTGCATTGCTACGGGCTTCCTGGAGTCCACCAGTGGCCCACTGCGCTGCTCCTCACCATGATGCCCCTGCTGATGCCCTACACCGTCACCAATCCGCACCTCCTGCCTTTCTGGTGGGCTGGAACTGCTGGCCCGAAACCGATGCAGGAGCTGCAGTGCCGCATCGCTGTGCACGTGGCCACCGTGTGTGGCGAGGAAATGGTCGGTGATGTCCTGGCCATGGCGCTGTTGCAATACCTGTGTGGGAAGCCACGTTCAGTGGGTGCAAACACTGGGCAGATGCAGTGGCTGCTGCAAACACATCCTGAACCACAGAGCAGTGCAGTCCGTTGACCCGAAGATGCTTGGGGAATGCACTGCGGGAAAAGCGCATCCAGTAGTGCACTTAGAAGTAACAGGACCCCCCACCTTGGAACCTCCAGGATGCGCAAAGCTGGCTGGCACGAGTACCTGCTGTCCCTTGAAGATGAACGAGTATCGGCCACATGTGGCTGAGCAATTGCTGCAGGCAGGCTCGCTGGTGCTTGACCGTGCCATGCCAGTACAACCTGCACAATAAAGTCTTGTAGCTTCAGATTTTCGTAGTTGCACCATAAACCCTGGTTGAGTTGAAGATGGCACAAGGTAAGCACACAACGGGATCTTGCACATGCCCTGATCTACCACAGCTACCACACTTTGCATGCCACATTGAAATATAAGGTTTTCATTTCAGGTCAGGGTGGAACGCAAGACAGTTGAATAGCCAATATGAGCCACTCAAAATGTTGTAACGCAAGACTGACGGTGCAATGCATACACTCTAAGCACATCTAAGATCTGCGCAGATATGCATGCATATCCCACCACAACCCTACGCTTGTTTACTGGCTCGTCCCACGGTGCTCTTTCAGTATATGTACGGATTAAATGCATACTGTATTTCTACAACGACAGCAAACCTTCAGCTGAAGTACCTGTTTGCTTTTCCTACCTAGACAGATTTTCACCACCGGCTGTGGCCAGCCATGCACTTAATGCAGGAAAGCGCCTTCCAGTCAAGCGCTGCAACCAAAGCGCTGCAACCAAATGTAGAACTACCTGCACAAACAAGCTGAGTCGGGATCTGCCCAAGTGTACGAGTTGCAACTCGTTGTGGGCGCAGAACCACTCGATGGGCATACCACGCTGGCCAGATATAAAGATGTACGCTTGCCCACAACGTTGGAGGTTGATGGCAGCACGGCAAGGGTTATGAGCCCTCAGACAGTGGCTCTAGACAGCAGCTGTCCGAACATTATTGAAAATTTGCCAATGCATGCCAAAAACTTTATTCATTTATATTTATTCGTTCCCATATATTACAATGCATACCATGCATATTCGTTAACAAACCTAATCGTCAACGTCCAGGCAAAGAAAGCATGATAACAGTGGAAAGGGGTGCATGTTGTCCATGTTGCTTACGACCCTCATCAACTGAGCCTTATCACAGAGTCTGCGACGCAGACCCTAATTTGGGAATGTAAAATCCCCGCGTGTCAGCCAATATCTGTTCAACTGACAGGACAATGGGGCAACGAGTTGTTGAGGGCGATCGACACAATGTAGGCTGCCTTTGCAATGCTAGGCCAACCTCGCTTTCCAAGGCATGCTGCTGGAAACAGGCGAGCCACTGCCCCTTGTTAAGTTGTCTCCCCCCTCCTTTCACACCTCCCCTGCCACCGCAGCTGGCACCACCCCCCTTATGAGGTTGACCCGGTAGCGCAGCGTGTCCACCACCCCCTCCTTGTGGTGCAGCCGCTCAAGCACACGGCGGCGGCTGAAGGTGGCAGGGCCACCCACAGCGCGGCGCAGGAGCCACACGTCCAAGCGGGCGCCTGGGAAGCAGGAGGGGACAGGGGGGTGAGGGCAAAGACCTGGGGGTGTGCGGGAGACTGCTGCCATGCACACCTCTGAAGCCTGCCTAACCTCACAAGGTGACTAGCTGTCCCATGTGGTGGGCAAGTCAAGGACAACCCAAATGCCGCCAAGCTCGACCGGCAGGCTGGCAACACCCTGCTGCCCAGCCACACAGCCAACAAGGGTTGCGCGCTTGACAGCCAATGTATGCGAGCACCCAATGCTGCCTATGGCTGTTGGGTGAAGCAGGTGAGTAACAGCCACACAACCAGGTTGCTCCCCGCTCGTACCTTGCAGCACCGCTCTCTGGTGCAGCCTCCAGTACCCCGCTTTGAGCACCGTCCACACGCAGAACCACAGGTAGCGCAGCAGCTCGGGCACCACGTACCACTTGACCCACATGGGGAGAAAGCCAAGGGCGGAGACGGGGGTCATGGGTGGCAGCGGGCCGTCGCGTGCGGTGGTGGTCTTCCACTCGTTGATGTAGTCACGCGCAATGTCCGTCTCAGTCCTGTTGGGTGGTGGTGGAGGGTGGTGGGGTATAGTTGCGTTGACCAAGAGGCGGATGCAGAAGCCAGGCAAAATTGCACAATGAAAGCCAGTACCGTGTGGGTGTCAAGGATACTCGCAGGGGGGAGGAACAGGATGCTGTCTTTGTGTCACCCACCACAGCAGGCACACATGTAGCACTTTAAGTATGCACTGCAACAGCCTAGAAAAAGTCTTCACACAATCTGAAATCCGTGTTACTGGTGTATCGCTGCCACACCTGTATTTGTTGTACGCTGGCTTGGTGGGCTTGTCAGACTGGCCACCAGAGGCGCTGGCAAGCACCACCATGGCGCCACGCCTGCAGCGGCTGGAGGCACCACCCAAACAGCTCCTGCCGCTGACACTTGCAGTCAGAATACGTGTTTCTCGGCATGACCGTGGCGTGCTGCTGGATAGTTGCACAGTGCTGCGCACAAGCCCAACCCCGCTGTGGAGCATAGCGCGATGACAGATGTAACAGAGGCTGCGCTGTGCTGTATTGTGGTGTGGTGGGCAGCTGGCTGAAAACAGTCACAGTACTTTGAGTCCTTGGTTACTGTTCTGCTTTAGGAAACGGGAAGTTCATTATCTAGGTATCTATGTGTGTGCAGCATATGCATGCATATAGCTTGCAAAGGGTGTTTCTGGTAGTGGCGGCCGATTTAGAAGCAGACACACAGGGTGGCGCGTAAGTGTAACGCAAGAGCAGATAAGAAAGCCGCTGGCAAGTATTTAAATGAATGGTGTAGCGAGTTGTCCTGGCGGCGATGCCGCAAAAGCACACACGCTTCCTTTGACAAATGAGATTTCCCAGGGCACTTGCTTGCAGAGAACCAGTTGTCCCTCTACTGCCCGGGAGTAATGGGAGGTGTACCAATAACCCGGACGTCATCAATGCTCAGTCGGAGAAGGGTCGTATTGTTGTTGGAGGACCCTTTTCAAAATTCGGACGTATTTTGGGCAGAAATTCAACCTGAAAGTTTATGGACTTATTATCAGAGCACGACTGTACGCAGTGATATAAGCAACCAACACAAAGCAGCATAGCAACATAACAGCTGGCAGGTGCATAGCAAATGCCACCTCGCCCTATCGCCGGTAGATCGTGCATGCATGCATATAGCTGTACGACCTCACCTGTCACACTGGTAAAAACTAGGCAGTTAAAGCGCGGCTTTCCCCTTCCGCGACCTTTGTGCGTGCTGTCGCCTAAAAGCTAAACAATAGCGAGGACCAAACCCGCCCAGGGACTTCGGCGTGGCCAGGGTGCAGTGCTAGAGCGCGGAGCAAGTGCTTTTACAACACGCCCAAACCTTCTTCCGCACCCGAACGCCGGAGGTATGGCACCAGCCCCTTGAACCGGTGTTCATAAACAGCACCACATCGAGGGTTGTTTATCTCCTCCATACAACGCTTGGATATTAAGGGTCTGAGTTTTATTCCCTGTTAGTCATGCCAAGGTCTGTGACCCCACACGTGCCTGCACAGGTTGATGCTTTGGTCTTCTGGCCTTTTATGGTGTACACTTTGTTTTCGTAATGAACGCAGAGCGTGGCACATAGTGTGTCAGGTACTGGGGAGCACACGGCGGATGCACTGAGGTGCCTCCTAGGGTCACTCTCAGCTCACTCGCCTGTTAAAACGGTTTTCCAGTGCTGCACCTTGAATAAACTCTTTGTGAAGCGAAGTGAGACCTTGCCTGACCCTAGAACTGCGCCCTGGAACTATTTAATCCCTGCTGCATGCACTGCCATGCCACCCACCACCCCTCCCGCACCTCACAGGGCCTGCCTCGTCCCCCGTCGCCAAGATGCCCAGCCCAAAGATACAGTCGGCGTTCCACCGGGCGGCCCACATGCCCACTACTCACCATGACGACATTTTCATGGGGTATGGGTACTTGGTGGCCACGCTGGTGGGGCTGCACGTGGTGGCGTTCCTGGTGTGGATTTACCTGGTGGCCAAGCCCTCAAGGGGAGGCCAGAAGCCAAAGCGGGCACAGGATTGAGGACACAGCAGTAGTGTGGATGGGTTGGACACTGCTACACACCAGAAGGCAAGGAGCAAAGCTGCAAAGTGAACGCAAGGCCAACTATCACCGACGATGTGTAGGCATAGTCCTTTCGAGCCACATTTGGCGTGCTAGGGGCGCAGTTTGGGTGCATGATTTCAAAGACCATATTTTTACCGCTTGTTGTGTTGACACATGGTAGATCAGGGTTTACCGCGCTGCATCAAGGATATTTGCTGGTGTTTTAGAAGGTTTGGCTTGAAATCATGTTGCGAAACAGGTCAACCTGGAATTTAGCAAAGCAAAATGAGTTTGAGTTCACAGCACTCTCTAAGATCCATAGAGGCACCAGGTTCTGTATTCACGATAAGCCACAAATCATGTTTTAACTGCTTCCATTGTTTTTGTTCGCATGTCTCAAAAAAGTCTGCGCCGATTTAGAGGTGAAATTAAAAGCCATCTCGGTGCATAAAGAATGCCCTGTGCTCAAGACATCCTACAGAGTGAAGTAACTTTGTAAAGCTAGCTTTGTTCCAGAAATTCCCAAAATGGGAAATTTGGCGTTTAAACAAGCAGTGCACAATTTCCTTGTTCGCCCATAGTGTGTCCAAACGTGCTCTGCTGGATGGAATCTAAAGCCAATTGCCAGACTGATGGCCCCAGGGAATGTGACCTAAAAAGCTTGAATTCAGAATAAACTCTATCCAACTGCAGTCACAGGAAATGCAGCACCTGGTTCACAGCCAGCAGCATCCGATGGCACCAAGCTTGGTGGGCTTTGCGATCATAGCGTACACCTGACGATAATAGCGGCCATCAAACTGGATCACTGACAACGAGCCTTCCCCATGCCAATTGCACATGAAAGTCCAGGAACGCCAGACTGCAACGCCAGGTTACAATGAGGGCTGCGCAGAACCCTCCCTGTTGGCTGCAATGTGGCCACCGCTTATCACACAAGGCGACCAGATGAATTGGGGTCTGGTGGCGTGTGGGCCTACGCACACGGGCAAAGGCAGCTAACTGCATGTGCATCATTGTGTGGCTCACCAGGTCTCAACTATATATATGTACATTGAAGAGCAGCATACACGCTGCTGGGAGACAACGTCAAATCACAGGCGCCATAAACGGTGCTTCAGCAGTGCATGTGAACAGAGGTGGACCAGCTTTATTGCTAGACGTCGCTGGCGGTTGTACAATGTCACAGTGCCAGCATTGCATTTGCATTGCAGCAGGCATGTCCCCGGACCCCGTGTGTGTGTGTGCCCACCTTGGCCATGCGCTGAGCCTCCAGGAACATGTAGTTGGACAGGCCTCGCACAGCGCTGCAAGCAAAGGAGGAAATGAGGGTCAGCTGGATGCAGGGTGCTACAGCTGCATGATATTCAGCAGGGCCTATGGGATGAGCAGCCACATGGGGGAACACGTGCGGCATGCCAGCTGTCCAATGGCAAAAGGTGTGGGGGCCATGGCAGGTAATTAATGCAGCCACATGGGCAGCCAGCAGGTGGTGCGATGCATTGCTGGCCAGCATCGTCCCAGGCAGGCTGTGGAGGGGTGGAGGGGCCCAGGCACGCACGCGTCTTTCTGCTCCTTGATCTGCAGGAGGCAGGGCAAGGGGTGAGATGGGGGTGCCTTGAATCATTTGCCTGCAGCGGCCATGCAATCTTCATCGCTCACACCGCCCAGGTGCCTCGCATCAAATCATGGGCACACAGCATTGCCACCAGCCCTTGAGGTTGAGCATGTCTACCACAAAGGAACAAATGCACGACGTCAAGTATCTGGGCCCATGTGTCATGCCATGATTGGTTGCTCTGAGCACAACCTGGATGCAGGCACCAATGCCTGCTGCACCAAACTGGGTGTGTGTGCAGCAGCCTCGCAGCAAGGGCCTCCTCACCTTCTCGGGGTCCTTCTCCCCCATGTGCTTTCGGAAGGAGCGCTGGATCTGCTCGCGGAGCACCACGCGCTTGCCCTACAGAATCAGGTGCAGGGTTCTGCTAGGGTTTGTGTACACCTTGGCTGGGTGCGCCATGGAGAAAACAGCAACTAGCAGCTGGGGTGGGCTCACAAGCTGTTATGAAATGGGGTGCTCATTGAGCCCACGTACTCAATGGCGTCTACCGGAACACGCACGCATATATTGGGCAGCCCCAGCAGGGCTCTTCTAAATTTTGGCGGCCTATGTGGTGCACACCGCTAACGGGGGGCAAGTGTGGCAGGCTGGTGGTGACATGAGCCCATCAATGCGTACCTGGCCAGTGCTTGCAACATAGTCTGCCAGCCGCAGGCAGTCTCGGTAAAGCTGCGAAATCAGGATTGTTGTTGGGGACCAGCGAGGGTGGACAATGGTGGGTGAGCGTTGAGGACTCGATAGTCACAAAATTTTAATAAATGTTTGTCCACAGTGGCCAGGCACTGAACACAAATATGCTGTGTTAGTGTCTATCCCCTGCTTAGGGGCTAGTCAGCTACTTAAAGCCGTGTGTGGCGGTTGCATGCTAACTTCACTAATACTACAATGCATGCTAATCTGATATATATGCATGCACCTCCCAGCAGGTATACAATTGCATCTGTCGTGCATGCCCAGGCGCACCTTGATTACCGTGAACTCTTGGGCTGCCATCTTGGTCTAGGGTACGGTATTGGTGTCCCGCTGCGTAACCCGTTCAGTGCAAGCCAGCACCTCGCACTTATCTCATATAAACGGCACTGTCTATGAACACAGTTGGCTAAAAGCACCTTGCACGCGACAAAGATGCCGTTTGATGGACTAACAAAGTCACTATACACTGGTGTGCAGGTACTTGCCTTATCCCAATAGCTATGCTGTCGTGATGCGTACAACAGTGGTGGCAAACAGGTTTCTCACTGAAAGGACCAACAGGTGTAGTCTTCAACCTTTGAATAACGAACTGGGTCTTCAACTTAAATAGTGAGAAAAAGGCCAAAGGCACTATACGTAGGTACAATGCAAGCAATCATTGCAAAGTTTCTCATCTGCTAAACCCTAGACAGCAGAAAACCCTACCGGCCTGACTCACCTGCCACACGGTGTCATGACGGGTTCGACGATGGCAATCAGGGGCGTTAAACGTCTACCGGGGTTGTCAAGTGCGCTGGGTACGTGTGCCGAGTTCCTATGTGGACCTAGCAGATCAGACGTTACTCTTGCTGCCAACTGGGTCTATACACCGCGTCCAGTACCTAAAACCGAGGAGTCTACTTTTTGCGCGATGTTGTCCACCTCGCGGGCAACGGTGGACTGCCACCTCTCGTCGCCTGCCAAGCTTTTGCCATCAGCACAGCTTTCACGGGGGCCACTTACCCGCCAGGTACAGACTGGCCACCCCCTCATGGGAATGCATGCACAACGCATGCACCCTGTATTGCCGTGTTTGCCACCCTCCACCAAACCCCTGGAGCCAGTTGTGTGCAACCCTGAACTTTGATGACTCAATCCTTGTTGTGTTCGTTCCTGGTGCTACTTGTCCGGCAATGGACCTTACGCATGCCGACTCGATGTTTGTCCTCCCGACTATACACACGTTTGAACGTGGTGGTTGCCCTAGTTGCAAAGTTGTTTGGGACGTAGTAATGTATCTAGTTGCACACCATGGTTGTACTGCACACACTGCACAAGGTCAATCTCTTGTGCATATGCATGCAACCTGCCCACCCATACCCCTACTGCCAGCCAGTGCCCTATGGCAACAACAAGCAGTTTGGTTGCTTAAAACCCACCGTCACCTCGTCTGCACCTTACCTGTTGACGAGATCAGAGACAGAGGTCCCACATCAGGCCTGATATTCAGCACAGCTGACAGCACACAGAGTGGTTGGACCGAGTGCCAAGCGGCAACTGCACACTTTGGCTATTGCACAGCGACCCATCTTCCTTCTGGCACCACTTGTCCAACCACCCGTCTTTCCTTACTTGCGGCCCCTGGGTTGACAGCGCCCCTGTACATGTGTCTGCCAGGTGCCCGCCCCCCCTTCCGCCCATGCACACAGGCGCAAGGCAACAAAGTGAGTGCACTGCCTTTGCTATGTGCACCCCTCAAAAGCCTTGCCCGTTGTTTTGATGTGTGCTCACTGTGCTGTCTGTGCCCCTCCCCTACACAGGCTCCACGCGACAGGCACGGCCCATGACTACCCTTCCGCTGGCCCCAAGATCAGCCCTCCCGCACCCGTGTTCCTGTCTGACGTACGTTGCCCTGTGCACCCAGCACTTGCTCGCAGCGTGTGAACGAGTGGTGTCAGCAAGGGCATGCACTGGCATAGTGCCCTGCAGGGATTGCTTGTGCCGCATTCATGTCTCCCTCTCAGGAGTTGGATGTAGTGCAAGGTAAGGTACATGCAGCACCTGCGCCGCGTGCCAAGCTTCACTTCTCTCTCCCAAGCAGGCGTCATCCATCCTTATGGCCCATGCCTCAGTCACCCCCGTGGCCACTAAGGGGCCAACGCAGCCCTCCCCTACTGCTCTTGCAGTGGAGGGGCACGCAGACGCACAATCACACACCGGCAATGCAGACATGGCGCGGTTTCCTCGCCATGGAGTTGTGGCCGGAGGGTACGTGGACAGTCCAGCTGGAGCCACGTGGGAGGGTCAGGTGCGTGCAAGCTTGTGCAGGCAGTTACGGCATGCGCACGTGACATGGCATGACGTGGGCTCCTGGTGTGCTGCCAACAACATGCAGGTGCAATGCCATTCTGGTGGGCATGTAGTGCATGTGACAGGTCGTCCACGTGGTAGAATGGCATGGGTGTGTACATGTGTGAGTATATGGCAGGGTGGTGCGTCAGGGGAGGAGGCCTTGCCTTAGGGAGACGTGGACTAGTGTTGTGTGGCTGTGCAGGGGGCGGAGGCAATTGTGGGTGGGCAGCGGGGTGCCGTGCCCGCTGCCTCAACTGCCGCTGTGCCTGCCCTGGCGCCCCATTCAGGAAGGGCGCACACCAAGGCCTCCGATGCGGCCGCCCGGCGGGTGCCACGTGGCGTACATGTATCTGCCTCACATGTGACACCCGTCCAGTCAGGCGAGGCCGCTGCTTCATCCAGTGGCCATGATGCGCAGCCAAGCGTGAGGGGGGAGCAGGTCCTGACGCAGGCTGGTGCTGGTCCAGGGGAGCAAGCACACGGATTGAGGAGGGGAGCTGCTCAAGCACAGGCGCACTTGCAGGTGGATAAGCCGCTCCATCCTTCGCTCCTAGTGGGCTGTTCCGAGGCTTACGTAACTTGTTATTATTTGGATCAGGCTTCCGCATGGTTGGATTTCCAATGCTGACATCCTCCCTGCTGCCTGCAGGAGTTTGTGTGGCGGGTGCATTTTATGGCACTTGCTGCTAGGAGCGCGGTCCCTGGGGGTGCTGTGAACATGGTGGTGGGGCAGCTGCAAGGTGGGGAGGGGGAGTTTGGGGCTGTGGTGCCCTTTGATAGGGTGTGCACTAGGGTGTGGTCATGCGGCAGACCATAGCGCACAAAGTATCAATTGACAGCGGACTTACCTTGCCGACTTGTGGATTGTGCGGTACTGCTTTGGGTCATGTCGCCGCTAGCAGCTGCTCCCATCACCTTGATGGATGTGTTGCATGATACACTACCCGATCCTGCCAGGGTGAAAAGCACGCATGTTTGATGTGTTGAAGCGCGTGGGAAACAATAGCAGTCACTGTGTATTGCCCTGATGTGCAGGTGCCGCCCATGCGGTAGCGCCCACGCGAGGCCTCCAGGCGGGATGGGCAGGCGTGGGTGCCCTCATGCTGTGCGTCATTGGGGTCAAGGTCGGCACAATGCTCAAGGTGGGGCAACCACACCCATGTACCGCACGCATTCCTTGCATCCTATCTGCTTCCCTCTGTGTGGCATCGTTAATATGGCACCCCATGCACATGGTAACCAAGGTGCAGCCTGTGCATATGGCAATCAAAGTACCGGGCAGTCAAGGCTTCACACATGCGCAACCACCTACTCCAGCATGCACACGCATTCCCGTCACATGCCCCCCTGCCCCCCCCACCGCCGCAGTTGCGCCGCCTTGGCCATGTGCGTGAGGCCCAGCGCCGCCGTGCTGCCTCTGCAGCCGCCCTGTCGCTGCAGCGCCACCGCATGAGGCGCATGCTGGACCCACTGGAGCTGGGGGAGGAAGAGGAGGGAGGTGGGTGTCGGCGGAGGGGTGCTGCACAGCGTGTTGGCATGGCTGCAGAAATGGGCTGGTCTGATAGGACATTGGTAGCACGAATGTGCAAAGGGGGCGAAGTGGGCTGGAAACCCTCTTGCAGCGTGCGCCTCCACCTGCATCATCCTCGCCATGATGCCATGGGCTCACCACAGCCCCATGAAGCTGCATGTTGGATGAATGCTGACGTGTGCCCGCATGTCTGTGGCAGGTGCTGTGCCCCCGCCACCCGGTGAGGCAACCTGGGCGCACAGCAGCCTGGAGGAGGACGGTGGGGATGGCGATGCAGCGTGCGGGGATTTCCTGTCTGACCCCAGCACCTGGGATGCCGCCACTGTGCGGCTGTGGGGCAGCTTCGTGGCCCAGTCCAAGGCCAACCGCAGCAAGCTGTGGGACATCAAACAAGAAGTGGATGCACCCATGCAGAAGATCGAGGTGGACTGGGATGCCTAGGCGTTGTGTGGGGCTGTCACGCCATGCCTAGGGCATAGGCACAGGCACAGGCACAGGCAGAGGCACAGGCTGTCAGGCGTGTAAACCATGCATGGATTGGACGCTTTCACGCCTGGGCACGCACAATTGGCTCCCAATGGCTTGCAACTGGCGGGCTTATGTGCCGTAAACCTTCAGCTGTGATATTAAAAAGCCTGTGATTTCCTTGCCAAAATTGTCTGTCATTTCCTTTTCTAGGAAAGAATTAAATTGAATTTTAAGTGTAAAAGAAAAGAAATCCATTTTCTAAAGGACTCGTGGACCTGCAGCACGTGTGCGTTCAGGTGGCCTCGCTTTGTGTTTAAACACTGCGTGCTGCTACTGTTGAGGAAGTTCAAAGGCTTGCACCAAACCCAGCAAACCCAAAAACACTCGCTGCACAAAACGTATCTATCTGTCGGTGTTTTGGATCGCAACTTCGCTCGGCTACAGACCACCAGACAAGGTGACGCAAGAGGCTGCAACTCACACCAAATCCTATGATCGGCATGGTCTGCGGTGGCTTTGATCAAACACCTCACTTTTTCATATGCTTTAGACGTGATTGTTTCAATAGTTCGTGGGTATGCGTACTTGGGCTGGTAGGTTCCAGCCATGTTCATCTAGCACACGAGGGGCACACGGCAGTATAGCTCGCGTTATTGCTATTGCAGTTGCTTGTGCTGAGCATTCTGGACTTCTTTTGGCCTGATATATCCTGTACCCCTAGCCGTGTCACCCACCTTCGATCCTGAACGGGCTCTTGATCCTACTCGGCGGCCAGTGTTCCTAGTTGCCAACCACACTGCCAGTCCAGCTCAGAACGTACTGACCAACCTGCTTGACCTTTGAGGCTACACACAATGTAATAGAGCATCTGATCTGGGTTCAGCAACCCATGACTCACTGCAAGGCACAGCAGATTGAGCACCTGTGCCACAACCTTCCAGCATTACAAGCCCTTGGCCAGTGTCCGCTTAGTTGTAGCCTTGCTTCACCCCATATTATGTGGGACTTTTTATCTAAAACCTTCCCGGTCTTGGCTGCGTGCTCTGCCACTGACTGACTGCGACCATGTGTGTGTGTATCAGATGGCTGACAGCAAAGATGCCCCCGACCCTGCCCCCGCCCCAGTCCCAACCCCCAGCCCCCCAGAGGAGGAAGCCCCACCACCAAAGGCACTCACGGACACCCAAATATATCTATACAACGTGTTGATAGCCGTGTCCATCATCTGCATGATAGTGGGAGGATTTGGACTGGCGGTGCTGTCAGGTGGGTGAGAGCAGTGCGCCTGGTCTGCGGTGACTTGTACCTTGGCGGCGCCATGCGCCACTAGTCCCATGTCAACACTCTGCCAGTTCGGTCTCGAAGGGGTCACTGTGGTACACTCCAGTCTCGGTTGCCAAAGCGAGCTTTCCCCATCAGTGAGTTTTATCCTTGTGTGTGTCCTCAGATGACAAGAAGACCCGCTGGATCACCAACACGGATTTTGGGCGCCTGTACCTGTTCATCACCAAGAAGTTCCATGCCTTGACTGGCATGCTGGTCAACGGCGGGCTGATGGGTATGTGGCGGGGAAGGCAGGCCTGCATGCATTGCGGGCTGTGTATCCCCAGCCATCACGTCATGCAGTGCGCAAAACCCTCCATGCCATGTCCCCTTGCCCATGTGCCTGACACCTGCCCTGTGCCTTGCAGCGTTCATTGTCGCCTGCAAGAGGCTGCAGGAGCACTTCCACGCAAGGAAGGTATGTGCAGGCACTACCACTGCCGCTGCCGTAGCGACAGCAGGTGGCAGATCATGTGGGCAAATCAGATGCCACCTCGTTTACAATACCAGATGCTGCAACTAGCATCGCATGTGTTATTGCGGTGCACACATGCACCTACAATATGTGGCACTGTGAGATGTTAAGATCGATTCAAGCTAGCCTTGTATGGAAACCCCTCTGTAGCATGCTGGTGCCTACCCCATTTTTGCGTGAAATGCTTGCAAAGGAAACAGGGTGCACTCCCTTCTCTGCTGCCCAAACCTTACGTGGTGTGTGTGCGCGCAGCTTGAGAAGGAGGCAGCTGCAGACGCACTGGCCAAGGCACCAAAGGAGGCCAAGAAGGACAAGTAGAGGGTGAGATCTCTACCCGTTTGAAGCTTAGCTGGGATTCCGAGCGGCGCTGCTGTGTTGACATGACATGGGCATGGCTACTTATGTGTACCAGCCCATTACATTGCGTGTGGTGGGACCTGCTGATTTCGAGTCCAGCGGGTGCCATGACGATCCCATTGCTATCGTGCCATTGTCAAAGCGGATGGGCTTCATATCATGAGGCAACTTCATCCCGTATATCCACGCCAGGTTGCTGGAGATGAAAGAAGAACAAGATTTTTCCATGCTGCTCAGCACCTGTGCAGCGCATTGTGCTCAATCCGATGATCAGTCTGCCAATTTGGAACTGTCAGTGACTTCGGTGAATGAATTTTTGTCACTGACACGGAGTCTGTTCAGGATCTGTAAATTTTCCTTCTGCCAAATTTGCGGGGGCCGGCCCACTCAGTCTGTCAGTGAAAGATCACCGCAAGTGCAGGTGGGCCCCAGTGCGGGCGGGGGGAGCAGCATTGGGCGGTGTTGACCACAGGCTCTGGCAAAGTCTGAGTCATAGTATGCAAGATAATATCTGAGGCATATTATGCAGCATGCTGTCAATAACGCCTAGTTTCACCATGAACGATAAAATGTATACATTGTGCTGTGTTTCAGGGCTGCGCAGTGGCATACAGACATCCGTACTCAGGGCACCCTGCATGCCGCCAACAGCCATTCCACCGTCCTGTGCGCCATGGTGCGCGTGTCCCGCTGCACCACCGCCTTGGCAGCCAGTGCAAGCGCATCCAGGGGGGTGAACACAGGGCCCACCCGCCACGCAATGTCTCCACCGCAGGGGGTCACGTGGCTGCCTGCAAGCAGCGCCTCCTGCACCGCCCCACCTATGCACGCAGCGGGAGCAGGGCTCATGTTGCCATGCGCTGCAACATTATCATGGCAAATACGTACATACATTGTTGAAGGCTGTTTGTGAAGGCTTATTCCTCCGCGCACACTCAATCATTGGATAAGCACCAAACCATGCAGAGAACAATTGTTCCCATGGGGTAACAGCAAAGCATATGCGCGCATGGCCCTGGGCAAGTGCACACTCAGGCAGCAGGCAGCCTGTGTCCATTATTCCTCACTCACCTGTACGCCCCCCCTCCCTCAGCACCTGCGCCGCCAGCTGCGACTCGTCAATGGTGTCGTCAGCAAAGCGCAGCAGCAGCGTGGAGGGCACGGCATAGCGCTGGCGCAATATCGCACGCACCTGCTCCGGCGGGGGACTGAACTCTGCGACGCCACCCTCCACCTGCATGCGCACAGGGGATCACACCCACTTGGGAAGCTGCACATCCCAAGCATTCCAGGGGTGCATGCCCAGTGACAGGGCCTGATGGCAAGCAAGCCGCACATGCATACATCCGCACATACTTACTGCAACACACGGCAGTGCTACTGTGGAGCAAATGTGCGATCCGGCAGGGGGCAGAATCTTCCTGGCAAGAGCATCCACTGGCTTTGCACACACACTGCCCATATGATTTGATGTGGAAAGCACATGACACAGCATGCGTGCGTGCGTGCCCGTTGTACCCCCCTCGCCGCAATCCACTCTCACCTCGCCCAGCACCGCATCTATCTGTTCAAGTGCCGGCTGCAGCGCCAGGGCGGTGCGCAGCAGCAGGCCAGGATCAAGGCCAGGGGTCACAGACGCTGTGAAGGCACCGGCAGCTGCCAGCGCCTGCTGTGCCGCTCGCCAGGGGTCACCAGGGGCAGCGGCAGCCGCCTGGCGCAGGGCCACTGCGGCTGGTCGCAGCGCATCGGCGGGGACGGGCACAGCCTCACCCACCTGCCTGCAGGGAGGGGCAGGGCAATGGGTGGGTGGCTAGTGAGGGAAATGATGGCGCCAGCATGTCATTGTGACATTCTCACCACCCCACACAAGGAGCGGAGATGCAGCAGAGCAGCTCATGACAGTATCCCCTAAGCCAGGAGGGTGACCCATCCATTTGGCGTCCAGCCTGCAATGCACACTCAATGGCACTGCAGTCGTGGTAATCATGGTGCGCAGCCTCACTTATTGTTGAACGAGATGACCACGTTTGCCTTATAGGGCGGTGTGCATGTGCTGCCTAAAAGCAGGTGCAGCAGCGCGCCGTTGCTGTGGCCCACACCGCACACAGGCAGGCTGGGGTCAGCCATCCAGCCGTACCCACCCGCACGCAGCGCATCAAGGGTAGCCAGGAAGGACTGCATCGGAGGAAGCACACATCTAAGCGTCAAGGGTGTGCAGGGGAGGCTGGCTATGTTGGTTGGTTGGTTGGTTCGGACCCATGTGGCCAATGGCCCGGGGTAGGTGGTCTTAAAACACTGTGCATGTCAACTTGCTGCCAACACTAAGCACTCAAGCATGCACTGGGTGCTGCATTTAATAGGCGCAAGGTGCTCAGGAAGGGCAGGGCCTCCCCCTGGTATGCCCAACTCATCCCCAGCCATGGCCAGAAGCCCTGCTGCGTGCCCACACTAGCATAAACCCCCTGGTCCTCGGCCCCACCTCATGCACCGCGTATGCGCAGTCCTGGTGCTGGAAAGTGACTGCGTATGGTGTAGCCACCACCGTGAAGCCAGCGGCAGCCAGCTCGTTGATGAGCAGGGAGTACTGCAGCACGCAGGGGAGCGGAGGGGTGAGCCATGCACCCACAGAGATGGCAGCATGCCGGGGAGTTCACCACCTGCCGATTTTGCATGCAACATGAAAAGCAGAGATATACCACTATATTATACTGCTAGCTTATTTGTTCATTATCATTATTTCCATATATTATCAACAACTCTGCAAGGAGGATATATTGGATTATATATAATTAGTAATAAAAAATGTGGGTGTGGGTTGTTCAATGTGACCGGTGTTCTCTGATTTTTCAAGCAAGTGGCAGATGACAAGGGCAGTCCAAAACATGCAAGCTAGGCAAACCGCATTGCCACCCACCGCCAGCTGCGGAACTGCTCCTGCGAACGCTCCCCCCAGGAAATGCACCACTCCCACTGGCCGCCCCTTGGGGGGCTGCACCCACACACCGTTCACCTGCATGTGGGTGGCAGGTGGACGGGGGGTGCACTGGCACACGCACATGGCACACACGTGCTGGTGGAGGAGATATGGGACCTCGTGCATGGTAGGGTGGTTGCACGTTAGGATGAGCTCAGGCACGGATACCAGTGGGTTACAGCCAGATTGCTGATATAGCACTGAGACTGCAAGAAAGCACGCACCATATAACCCCCATCCGCGCTGACAATGCCTTGGCCCCTTAACGGTGGTGGGGAGGGTGGGGTGGGTGGGAGGGGTGCACGGCTTGCGGCTGCTGCCACCACTGCACGGCGTGAGGTGGCTGTGGCAGGTGGCAGGCAGCACCTCCTACCACTGCGCTGTGACTGCGGACCCAACGGCTGGGGATTGCATACTCTTTGTAGGGACAGGGCCCTGGGTCGAGGGGAAAAATACAGGTCAGGCCATTTTGTTGGACATGCGCGGGACACTGACGTAGCTTGATAACTTAAACAACTGCACGGGTGGCCATGAAGTCTTATACCATCAGCAGAGGACGATCTCGACAACACAGTGTGCATGTTGCTTGTGCCTTGTGCCACACCTGCTCCCCGTCACCGTGGTCTGCCCCTGGCTGTGCGCCACCCCTTGGGCACTCCACACTCGCATGGCTGACAGGACTGGTGGTAAAAGTGACTTGAGGTGAGGGGGAACCCCCGGCGTATAAGTGGTGCGGGTGGGTGTATGCCGAGGGTGTCAGCGCCAGCAGCTGCGGCACGTCCAGAGGCTGCGAGCAGGCGCCCACCTATTGAAAACTTACTAAGTTGCTGTGAAAGTCTGGTTGTGGCCCTCGCTCCTCTGACTCCACCCAGCCCTGGTGGTCTAAACACGAGGTACAGCGGACCTGCCACTGACAAAGCAAGCCAGACAGATCCACCCAACGCAAAGAAAAGCACAATCTGCTATAGAAGGCCTTAGTGTAGTCGATACGCCTTGTTGGGTGTGGGTGCTATGCATGCATGCAAAAGGTTTTGACATGCCACGGGGTCAATGTTTGCAGACGAAATATGACATACAGGAACCAGTGGTAGCGTACTACGTGGTTGTTACGTGTGGGCAAGTTTGGAACAATCAAGAACACGGTGGGGTGAAAAACAGCAGATGGTTTGTGTGGCTCCCTGACCCACAAGTACCATGGCGCGACACGTGGTGGCAGGCAGAGGAGGAGGGCATTCGCAATGGGGCATGCCATTTTTGCTGTGTAGAACTCAACGCACTCCGTCTGTGCAGATACAACGAGTATTTACTGGAGTCCTGACATGCCGACGCCACACAGTCTGGCAATAGACCAACTGCAGTGCTGTCTGGTTGCGTGCATATGCATGCATTGTGGCACACGGGCGAAGTAAAACAACAATGTCGTACTAACCCAAGACCGAAACTCGTTAGTTTTGAATCTGCAGTGGTGTTAAAATACCAGTAAAAGGAGTACCCTGCTCCACAAGGTTCTCTGGCACAGCAAGGGAGCACTGCACTGGTCTGGCACCCACCCAAGCCCGGACCCTGACCCTCCGAAACGGTTTCAAACTCCGCAACAGTCTGTGTACTCACGTGAGAACTACCCACCACCCAGCAATATACACACGTGGTCCTGGCCCGGTGGTTGATGCTGTAACCGTAACGTCAGCGACCTCAAGCAACAACCTTCACCACACCAACGCACTGTGTTACACCCTCTTTGAGGCAGCAACAGAGGGACCCACCTCTCAGCGCTTGGCGGCTACAGCCACTCTCCACCCACAGCCCAGGGTCGCGCTACCCCTCAAGTGCCAACCTCTGCCCTCAAGGGGAGAGCACACCCCTGCCCCACAACTTGGCCCCGCACGTCCCACCACCATGTATGCCCTCAAGGTGAAGATGAGCCCCGGCTCGCTGGCTGACCGCGAGATGAGCGAGGCGGCGGCGCAGATGGCTGCGAAGCTGGTGCAGGCCAAGGCGGAGGAGGCCAAGGGTGAGGAGGGGGACGCCATTGCCTTCAGCGTGGGCAACCCGCGCGTTGAGCACGTGACTGGTGTGGTGCACCTGTACCGCAGCCTGGAGGAGGTGAAGGAAGGGGCGGCAGGGGCGGGAGGGGAGCGAGGACTGCCGGTGAGGAGGGGTGGGTGGGGCCAGATTTGCATGGCAGGGCGGGGCGGGGACAGGTTTGCATGACAGGGAGCCCCTGCTGCCTGCCGGGGAGCTGGGGTGGGGAGGGGTGGGCAGGTATCGGACTTGGGAGGGAGGGGATGCTTCCCGGATGAGTATGTTGGGGGAGGGATTGTGGGGTTTGGCATGGGGCAGGGTTGGTGGCTGTGTCCCTGGGGTACCTTTGCGTCCTTCCACCACATTTCAAGGTGGGCACACGCACCCACACTGCTCACACACTTCCTGCACTTCTCCCACACAGTGCATGCTATCCAAGCTCCCCCATTTCCTCACCCCTCCCTTTGTGCAGGATGGCCGCACCCCTCAGCTTGCCATGCTTGCTGTGCCCGCTGACATGGGCTTCTCCGACCTGTGTATGTTCCTGGGGGGCTACCTGGCGCTGGTCAGGGAGGCGCGCATAGTGCGGCGCGAGGGGGGGCACGGCGTGTACTGCATGCTGCTCACAATGGACACGCAGGCGGCAGCGGATGAGCTGTTCAGGGACTTCAATGGCAAGCCGGTGAGGGGGGGGGTACTGTGGGGGATGCATGGCCCTGCGGGCAAAGGGATATAACTGTAGACTATTTGGCAGTGGGGAAGGGGTGGGGAACTGCCTGAGATTGTCATGTGTTGGGCGGGTTTTGCGGTTGCGCATGTCCCACCACCATTGTTGGGCTGCATTGCCAGGCAGCTCTGGCCCTTGATGGCAGCAGTGGTAGCGTCACTCATGAGGTGCGCTGCACTCTAACAACGGGGGGGGTGCATGGCATGGATCGGGGGGTGCAAGGCAGGGGAATTACACTGGCGTGTACTGCATTTTTTGAACATTGAGTGCACATGTGCCATGCACACATCCTCCTAGGCCCCCACCAACGCCCGCTTTGTTTCCCCTTGTAGTTCTCCTCCCTTGAGCCAGAGGTCATCTGCCGCCTGGTGTTTGTGCGGGAGGTGGAGTGGGCGCCGCCGGTGGGACCAGGGGAGGCGGGGCAGGCAAGCCCCACTCCGGACCCAGCACCAGCACCCAGCACCAGCCCCTCCCCCCCTGCCCAGGTTGAGCTGCCCACCTGCCCTGTGTGCCTTGAGAGGTTGGACCAGCACATCTCAGGGGTGGTGACCACGGTAAGGGTGTGTGCGGGGGGTGTCATGCTGATTTCTGTGCACCAGTGACGCCCGCTGCTGTACTTGCATAACCAGCCGCATTGTGCAAATCTGCCATGGCATGCGCGGGGATGAGATGCGTGTGGGTAGCTGCATTAAGGACACCCATGGGATTTCATGAGCATTTTGTTTGCTACCCTGTCTTCTCTGTGGTCTGCAACCATTCTGATAATGAGTGGTCCCCACCCCTTACCAGCCCGCCCTTCCCCCCTCCCCTGCCAGGTGTGCAACCACAGGTTCCACAGCGATTGCCTGCAGCGCTGGGGCGACCCTTCATGCCCGGTGTGTCGATACTGCGCAGGGGCCACACCGGGGTCGCGCTGTGCAACCTGCTCTGCCAGTATGGATCTGTGGATCTGCCTCATCTGCGGCCAGGTGGGTGGGAGCCGTGGGAGGAACAAATGGTTTTGTTATTTTGCACAATGCTGCTTTGGAATGGCATGTGCGGTCCTGGTGACTGCGTGGCAAGGGAGGAGGAGGAGGGCTTCTTTTGTGTCGTGCTAGGTGTGCGAGCAGTATCGCAGGGGGGACCGCCCCACTGAAACTTCACGCTTGATTGTCCGCAGGTTGGGTGTGGGCGCTATCGGCAGCAGCATGCGGTGAGCCACTGGCAGCAGTCGGGGCACTGCTATGCGCTGGAGCTGGAGACACAGAGGGTAAGGAGCGGGGGCTGGAGAGGGGCACATGGCTGAAACATATGGCACACTCACTGCCCTGCTTGCATGCAACCCACATAAGGTGCCCACTGCTGCTGCCACATAGTGCTGCAACACCCACCCACCCACGCACCCACCCCTTTCAGGTGTGGGACTACATCAACGACAGCTACGTGCACCGCCTCATCCAGTCCAAGACAGACGGCAAGCTGGTGGAGGTGCCATCACCCGCACACACATCAGCTGGATCGCACAACGATGCGCAGCGCCCACCCACCTGCTCCAACCCCCACCACGACCACCCCCCTGACAGCCCGCCCCACCCCCGGGATGCCGTCGATGAGGGGTACCAGCAGGCGCTCCTGGCCAGCAAGATGGATGTGGTGGTTGCCGAGTACAACCACCTGCTGGTGGAGCAGCTGGACAGCCAGAGGACATACTTTGAGGTGGGGGCAGGATGAGGAGGGGGAGCCATGGTGGAAGGCAGCGGCGGGCATGGGCATAGACGCCATTCCTAGTGAGCTGCTCAGCGCCTGACGTCCCCTCAGCACTCACCCTGCCCATTCCTGCGACATTCACCCTTGGAAACGCCAATGATTTCCCTCCTTTTACCCCCTGCTGCATGATTATGCCCGCCCTCCTGTCCCCATGCAGGGCCTGCTCCAGAAGATGGCTGCAGAGTACGAGGCCCGCGCCGCTGCGCTCGAGTCCTCCTCCCACCACACATCCGCACAGGTAAAGGCGGAGCGCACGGCCAAGGAGCAGGCGGAGCGGGCCAGGCGGGCAGCGGAAAGGAAGCTGGTGGGTGCGGGGGGCCAGTGGGTGCAAACTGCCTGTTGGCTCATGCGTGTGAGGTGAAGGCTGGTGGTGGGGAGCGTAGGTCTGCCATTGGATTTGCCATGGACTCTGCCGGTGTGTGTTAAAGGTGGGGCATGGCCGATGGAGCCGCAGTCGATGTATACGGCATCGGCATGGCACACCCTCACCCCCACCCCACCCCTCCAGGCCGACGTCTCCTCCAAGCTGTCCCAGGCGGAGGAGGAGCGTGACTTCCTCCGCCAGCTCAGCGATTCATTGCTGGCCAACCAGATCGAGGCCAAGCAGCGCGCACAGTCGGAGGCCGGGGCGGGCGCGGACAAGGACATGCAGATTCAGGACCTGCAGGAGCAGGTGGGTGGGGGAATGGCAGGAAGACATGGACACTTGTAGGGTGGATTCGCCTCCATGCGCCTGGCGCTGCACTTCTTCAATCACTCAATGCCATGTACATGACAGTCCACACTGGTGACCTGACAGTCCACAGTGTGAAACCTCGGGGCTTGTCCAACAGTGTGGATGCAGCACTTGGCAATTGTTGGCAGATGGAGCTGTACATAGTATGTATTACATTTTTTGTGCACCGCCCTTACTCCCCCCTCCCCCTTGATTGCCAGGTGCGTGACCTCATGGTGTTCATCGAGGCAGGGCGGGCACTGGAGTCCGCTGGCGAGGCTGCTGGTGAGGGGGGTACTGTGCTGCCGGTGCAAGCGCCGCAGGGGCGCAGGCGGGGCGGGGGCAAGGGCAAGCACTGAAGTGTGCAGGCATGCATGCCAGGGCATTGCCCCAAGGGGGGGGGGGAGGTGTTGGGAGCACCGTCCTTCAGTCTAATAGCATGCTGTCAGTCACTGTGACGCGCAGCAACTTACAACTTTAAACCTTAAAGTTGTAAGCAACGGTTGGGTACATTAAATGCCGACCATCGTGGCCAGGAGTGCCATGATGATATATGTGGCTATCGTGGCCAGGAAGGCCTTAGCTGGCCACGTGTGCGTGCATGCATCATGATGTACGACTATTAAAAATAAATAGGGAGGTGGCGTTGGCTGTGCAGCCGGCGCGGCGTCACATGTGCATAATATGCACTACCTGCGCGGCTACTGTAACAGTGACCACTATGTCTTGAGATGGCCAATTGGCAAACGGTAGCTTCAGCTCAATTATATATATATAATACAAAGCCATTAAAATATAAAAACATTTTAAAGAAGGGATGATCCCAATTTGGAAAGAAGGAATCCCATTGAAAAAAATAAAGAGTAGCAAACGTGCAATAGTGGACTCCACTTGTTGCCAGGTAGTCTAGCGTGCTCGTGATCCGGGGGCCCATAAAACTCGTAGGACGCACACCAGGGAATTCATTTGATTCGATTTTCAGGATATTCCGTGCCAGTGGCTCAAAGTACGAGCCCATCCTTCACCCAGGTTGGAAGCTTGAAATCAACTGGGATGCGGCAACGACATGGTGCATACTCGGCACAGCGCCGTGTGCACCTCATGCGCACACATCCATGCTGGACCCACCAGGCTCTGGTTCTGGGCCAGTGCACTGAGGACTCGATGAGTGGCCGAGCTAGCTGCTCAACACCTGACGCTGTGACATGGTAATGCTCCAAAGGGACCTCCAAGTGCTAGTCAAACATGCCACCTTCCTGGTCATCATACACCCATGCAGGCATCTCCCCCCCCATCATGTCAACCCCGCCATCCCCCGTCCCCCACCGCTTGGCGCGCTCCGCCCACTCCTCCCACTGCGTGCCCACATCCCCGCTGTAGTTGCCCTCCCCAAGCTCCTTGGGCACACAGTGGCGCCCGCTCTCCTTGGTGCCGTCGTTCAGGCAGCCCCCGCAGTAGTGGTACTCCCCGCACTCGGTGGGGTGCACAACCAGGCGCCCTGTGTCGTTGTACGGCTTGAGCGCCGCCAGCTCCACAGCCAGGGAGTGGCCCTCCCACGCCTCGCGGGACCACCCAAAGCCGTACAGGTGCACGGTGGCGCTGGGCGGCAGGCAGCTGAGGAGCGTCATGATGCCTGCAGGAGGGGATTGCTTGTGGTGGTAATGGGCACCTGCCAATTTGAGGCAGGCTACACAAAATACTTCAGAATCGAGCGTAGTTAACTTCAATCATGCCTGGAAATCCTCAATTAACTACTGGTCTCATCATGCGCGCCATCAATGAGTGACACATTGCAATTGTGCTATCGGGATTGCCCTCTTGTATCCATTCTGTGCTCACCTATCCAGCCTGTTGAGGGGGAGTGGCGCCTGCCAGTTGCGTTCACAAACACATCATCCCACTGCGTCTCAAACAGCCGCACCCGCGCCGCCCGCCGCAGCTCGGGGAATGCGCGCGTGATGTTGACGGCGTCGCGCGGCCAGTGGCGCTGCATGTCATCGGGATGGCTGCCACCCAAGGGGGTGGGGTCGATGAACCATACCGCGGTGGTGGCTGCCAGCGCCGCATGCGTGGTGCAGAATGGAAGCTCGCCCATGCCGGCGTATGCGTAGCGGTAAATGTTGTTGGGGCCGTGCCGCACGCACCACACGTCCAGGGGCTCGCCGCAGCGCCTGTAACAGGGCGGGGATGAGGGGTTGCAAATGGCATTGCCTGCAGTGGTGCTGTGGCTGCCAGCAGCTGCATGGGCAGGCCACTGCCATGCAAAGAGGTGCTGGCCAAGCAGCTTGGGGCCAGTATTAGTGGTGTGCAAGATGCGATGCTGGGAGGTGACGCACATCCCTTGCGGTGCCTGCCACTCTGAACCTCATTCCCATACCACCTATGCAAACCCAGATAAATGTGCCTCAATGACCCAGCAGCATGCAACACACCCACCAGTGGTTCAACTTGTTGAACCCCAGCACCAGGTGTGATGCTGCTATCTCCTCCTTGTCACCCGTACTGATGGGCCCGTTGCCATACGCGGCAACCCTCCGCACATCCGCCAACTTCATTCCCTTTCGGGCAGCAGCGGCAGACAGGGTTGCGCACTCAGGGGCTGTGCTGCTGTCCTGACGCGCACACAGGTGCGCCACATGGCACCGGCGAGGGTCGAGCACTGGCTGTGGGGGAGGCAGGGGGCGAGGGGAGGCCGGGGTGGTGCTGGGCTTGTGGCGGGGCACAGCTGCCTGGCTGGATGCTTCTACCAAGGTGGAGATCGTGGTGGAGTGTATGGGTGTGTTGCTGTCAAAGGGAGTCTGGAACACATCCCTGCAACAGTGGGAGAGGTTGGTCCCAGGAAAGCAGTGGACAGCGTCAGGCAACATCACGCCCAATTGAATAGTTTCATGGAGATATACTGGCGCTGTCTCAACACACAATGCCTTTATCCAGCAAGAGACATCTGTCTTCACTGTGGGGCACACATATTGGGGGACCTTGCGTGCCCCAGCGTCAATACTGTGTGAGCATACGCGAGGTGCACGCACCAGTCTCCCATAGCAAACTCGTGCCTTGGCTCCAGCCAGGTACTGACTGCACGGTGGCGCTTTGACAGCTGCCATAGCGATAGTGACAGCTGCACCACGATGAACGACGCAAGCCCGGCGCCAAGCAGCGTGAGCCAGGGTCGACTCATGGCCCCTGGGGAGAGCGAGGCCTTGCTGCTGGTGACTGCGGCAGTGTGCCACTTGGAGCCGCTGCAGAGGGTGCCGCTGGAGCAGTGGATGGCTGTACTGGCTGTGCTTTTGAGCCAGGTACTTCAGACGAGTGGGACAGCGGCCCCTGGGTATATGCATGCATATGCACCTGTGGACAGAGGTTGGTGGCGGGCTGTGGTAAAGCTCTCGCCAGCAGTGACTTGTACAAACCCAACAATCAAGATAAAACAGAAGAAAATCGAACAATCATCAGCTCAAGTTGTGCAGACCAAGAGCGACACGAGCGATGGTTTGTATTACATACTGCAAAGCGGAACGACAGGGTCGAACACGGCGAGTGAAAGCAGGCAGGTACAGCCAGGCGACAAAGAAAACGTAGTGGAGAAATAGAAAGGCGAACCCAAATGCGTTTATTTATATCGAACTGGGTACTGACGCCGGTTGCCCTCGCACCCTGATAAGTGCCGTAGACACCCTAGAGGTGTCCAATGGGCTCAACGAGGAGGTCGTGATACATCTAGGAAGGCTGCCCTGCCAATAGAACAGTTAAGCAACCGTTGTTTGCGTGCTTGTAACAGCCTGTTATCAGTACCGGGAATAGGGCACAACCAAGCCCCCACTGTATCCGTTGTACCTTTGGAGCTGAACACCATCCGGTACTCACTTTTGGGTCATACCCTCCTGGCTACTCTGAACAGCTCTACAACCCCGTACTTGTGCTCCTGCCGACGGCGTTGCTTGAACTGCACCGACGTGAACCACCCAGTCCGGGGTGGCACACCCTGACGCTACAGGTGCGTGCCGCCAGGGTGCATATGCATGCATGCATTGGCGCCGCACACTAAGCGCGCCTCATTCAGCTTGGGCAGACGCAGGATGCGCTGCCCCTTCTTCACATTCTGAGGGTAAAGTGTGGTTTATGCAGTAGAGAGCAGGTTTGGCTCACCATCCCTGGCGGTTGCAACACTCCAGCTGCGACCCCAACATGGCTCGTACCTGTCTCGTGTTCCGCTTTCCAATCCGACACCAGTTTATCAGCTGTGCTTCCTGGTTGCGCGTGCAACCTTACACTCAATCCCGTGTATCTTGACTCCACCTTGCTCACAACGCCTGGACTGCTGCTGCAGGCCACAGCAAAGTGGTCGACCAACAAGAGTTGAGCGCACTTAAACAGCAAGGCTGGCAAGAAACGGTTGTTTAGTTGAGCAACGAGGAAGCCGGTGACGACAGTCTCTCTCAGCCTCAGAGTATACTGCCCTTGCACCCTGCCCAGCAGTGGGCACAGCCAGCAGCGCACAGCCTCAGCCCCCGCCTGCAACCCTCCACACCTGAGCACAGCTGGCTTGTCAGCCCTTGGAGGGCCATGGTTCGTTATGCGGAGAACGCCCTTGAGTACGAGGGGGAAGGCACCAAGGACGGAGGGGAGGTTGGCAGCGCACACCACGTGCAGAAGGGCAAGCGCCGCAACAAGGCGCTGGAGATCGTGTTTGACCCCAAGGCACACAAGTAGGGGTTGGGGCAGGGTGCTGGGGTTCCTGGTGGGGTGCATGCTGTCACCCATGCGTGGAAGAAGCATGCTGGATTGATGTCTCTTGCGAGGGGTACACTCGGCGTGCTTAACTACGTGTGACTGACCCTGTGAAGGGGGATGCAAGGAGGGGTGCCCAACTTGTGGCACCTAGGCAATGTTATGAGTGCATTGCCATTGCTATATATACCACCCTTTGCAACCCTGGCAGCTACTGGATCCATTTTACATAGCCCCCATGCACCCAAGTCAGCCTATGCTCCCATTGTGGCCCACAGGGAGTTCCTCACAGGCTTCCACAAGCGCAAGCAGCAGCGGCGGGCAGAGGCACAGAGGTGCGGGCAGGTGGAGGGGCAAAGAGTGCACATGGCATCTTGTGTGCCTGTCATGTGCTGCATCTGGCCATTGCTGGGCTCCCAGGCTGGTGTTTGCTATTGGCCGGTTGCAATGTGGGCCCCACCTCTGGGCTATTACCACGAGCGCTACATGTATGTATAAGCGCTGCGCATATGTATGGTGCTGGATAGGTGTGTGTGGTCCCTGCAGGCAGATGAAGGAGAAGGAGCGCAAGCAGCGGCTCAAGGACAGGGCAGAGGTGTGGTAGGGAGGATGTTGCATGAGACACACGCTGCTCAAGTCATTGCTCTGCACACTGGGCTGGAACATGCAGCTGCACCATCTGGCTGGCACACATATGTGTGCCGAGTGAACAGCTCCTGCCAGCATGGCACTGTGTGAATCAGTGCCATGCATTGCCTGCAAAGCGTGCAGGGATCACCAATTGCCGCGTATTGTTAATTGCATCGGTTCACCCCCTGCAGCGCCGCCAGGAGCTCAAGGTGCGCCTCAACCTGGTGGAGCCCCCCCCCTCACCGCCACGCGCTGCACCCACCGTGGCTCCACAAGGGGCCGGGAGCGAGGTGTCGGAGGGTGAGGATGCCGATGTGCGCGTGTACTGTGCCAGTGACTTCACCACCACTGTCACCACGGTGGCGCTGGGGAGTGAAGATGAGGAGGAGGAGGAGGCAGGCAGGGAAGGGGAGCCAGGCAGGTGAGGGGGTGTGGGGCCGCTGCGGGAACAGGGGGGTGCACAGCCATTGATGGGTTGCATGGGGGGTTTGGATCACTGCTGGTACATATGGTGCTCATGGAATGTTCATGTGCAGCAGTGCCTCCCAGCACAGCACTTTCTAGTGTGCAGTGGCATGCGCAGTGGCAGTGCGCAATGGCAGGGCGAGTCGCAGAAGCTATGTAGCTTGAAAGTGCACATGTAGATAGCTACGGCTCATGCATCTCTCGGGACATGCCTGCCAACGCCCATGTTGAATTGCAACATGGACCCAGTTTTCCAATAATTGCAGTTCAACGCATCTCAAACCCCAGTGTGTCCACCAGCTCAGTGAGTACCCGCTGCGCAGCTCTGACCATGAGGGCGCCAATGAGGGTCGGCACAGTGGGGTGGTGGCGAGGAAACCAGCTGCAGCAGTCCCAGTGGGGAAGAACAGCGCAGCCAAGGGGAAATCAAAGCCGCGCAGGTTGCCTAAGGGAAGGAAGCAGTCAGGTGGGTGATGGTACCATGTGCTGGCGATGCCTGTCCACTTGTTTCTTGAATCTGTCATTGCTTGCAGGTATGGTGTGGGGTAAGGTGGCAAAGCACGGTGTTAACAATATGCCATGCAACTCTACCTTGCATGTCAATACTGTGAATCTATCTATGGGTAGAATCACACAAATATGCAAGGTAACAGCTTTGCACGCATTTATAAGCTTGAGAAAGGGAGGTTGGAGTTGGTAGCTGCAGTATGGAACAACGACAATTGCGCTGAATAAGTCTGACAGGTTTGTCTGGGGTTGCAGGTGGTAAGGGGAAAGTGGATAAAAAACAGAAGAAAGGAAAGCGATGAACGGCTGCTTGGCGGATCTGCATTTTCCAGATTGGGCCTGCACAGCACCGATAGCGCTGGCTCAGAGCTCCCGGCTGCTCAACACGAGCGTTACCTTTGCCCCCCTTTTGAGCAAATCCCCCTTTTTGCTGCATATTTTTTATATAATGTACCAGGTCCGCACTTTTCCTTGTCACAGGCGGTAGGCACCTCTGTGTCACTGGCATAGGCAGCTAGAGTACACGCAGCACCATACGCGATATACGTGCGTACAGGCATTCACACGTTGACTCTCCTGTGCTGACTTACCTTGTATCTGCTGACATTCCTATTGCCGGGTCATATGCCCCATGCGTGTACATGCTCTGTTGAGCTTCCTTTTTCCTTTCCAAAGTATGTGACACAGAAAATAGGAATTAGTGCATTTGCTTGCCAGGCATACGAGATATGTTCGCATGGTGAATACGAGATATGTCTGCATGCAAGGAGTCCTTGCCAGCTGTAAGTTACAGCCTGTGACTGAAACTCCAGTGTGGTCACTCCGCTATGTCTTCAAACATCTTCACGAATTGAACAATTTATTAGACTCCTTGCTTTTGGGTGGAGGCCTCGGTTACTGATATATCCAGACACAGGCGTCACTGGCGACAACCATTGAAGTGTGTATAGGCTTCTGGACTTCGTTTAAGTGCGAGTGCTTCCAAGACGGTACCTTGCAGACTAAACTAGCTGCTGTTGATACAAGTAAGTAGGACAGCTGCTGGCGCTAGTTACAACCATCGCTGCTAAGAGTTTCTAAGAGTCTCTCCCAACCTGTCAAAAGTGACTCAAGAACATCAAGCGGTGTTTCAGTGTGGCAGCTGCATCAACGGCCTCAATACATTGAAGGTACTGCGAGTGTTGCCGCCAGCAAAATGCATGCAAACAGGTGCATGCATGAGTGCGTACACCGACGCTGGGGCACCTCGTTAGGTTGTGCTCTGTAATTATGTATGTACTAGGAGTTAGAGTTGCCTAAATAGTGCCACCACTTGTGTTACACGCCCATATACGAAAGAACTTCGTATGCATGCATATTTCGAATGCATGCATCGGGCCGCCAGCCAAGCTTTGACATCGCGGTGCTTTCTCCCTTGCCGCACCGAGATGCACCTATCGAGTTACAGGTGTGAATACAAGTCTTTGCAGCGTACTCAAACTACAGGTAAGGGGCAAGTTTCTGCCAGCGGGACATGGTGTAGGCTGTAGGCTGTAGGTGTAGCCTCCACCCGGTGCAGCCCCGCCTGCTGCTTGAGCCCTGGTGCTCAAGAGCCACGTGTGGTAGCATGCCGCTCGTGCTGCAGCACTCTGTACGGCCAGCCATAACCACACTGTGCGCTGGTGCAGGAGCCACCACTTCAAGCAGCAGCCATGGGGGGTGGCAAGAAGCGCAAGAAGGGGGAGGAGGCACCCCCGCCGTCCCCACCGCCGCCTGAATCCCCACAGTACCAAGCCAGGGAGCCATTCCGCAGTCGGGTGGACCCCGAGACCTCCACCTACTTCACCGAAATTGACCAGGCCCTGCGCTCCATATCCGACCCCGAGCAGCAAGGTGTGCTGATAGGCAACGTGCTGGAGGAGACACGGGGCAGGGAGGCTGCGGTGGCTGCCGACGCCACCTGCAGCAGGGTGCTGGAGCGGCTGCTGCCACAGGCCGATCAGGCGCAGGTGCTGGCCTTCTTGGGCAGCTTCTCTGAGGGGGAGGCGGTGTACGAGCTGATGACCAGGTTTGTGGAAGGGGGGTAACCGCTGTATGGTGCTTATGTGCATGTGCATGTGGCGATGGTGGTGCCCAAGCATGAGTGTGGCGCCACCCTGCGCTAGGTCCCCTGTGCTGCTTTCATTGTCCTTGCATTTGTGGGCCAGTCCAGCCCTACTCCTTCCCTGCATCCCCTGCAAGCCCCATACTGCTACCGCCATTGCACTATGCTGACACATCACAAAACACCTGGGTGCCATGCAGCCCATACGGTGCCCATGTAGCGGAGCGGGCATTTGAGTCCCTGCATGCCCACCTGTCCCGCGCCCCCCCTGCTGACCTGGCACGCGCTGAGGCCGTGCTTGAGCCCCTGGTCACGGCTGCCTGTGATCAGCTGTATGACCTGGCCAACAACCGCTACGCATCACATGGCCTGAGGGGATTGCTGGCGCTGCTGGCGGGGTGGGCGGTGGTGCCACAGGCTGGGAAGGGGAGGGTCAAGGCCAAGCCTGTGGAGGTGGAGGAGGCAGGAGAGCAGGAGGAGGTCGTGGATGAACAAGGGGTGCGAGGCATGGTCTTTGGTGGTGCTTAAAGTGGTAACGCTTGCGGCGCACAGATTGCAGTGGATGTTTTCGTACTGCGAGCCATGTAGGCTGTCTGCGGGATATAATCGCGGCGAAAATAAACTGAAATTGTAAATGTTTGAAAGTCCGCGGCCTTGGGAGTAAATAAATATCAATTTCTTGTAATGAGTAGAGGGGCGTCCAAAATTACATGAAAGGCACACCAATTCTTGCAAAAGGGGTAATTAGTCGATTAATTGGTAACGCAAAGGAAATAAAATATTTCAACTGACAGAAAAGTGTACTTCACTTAATTACAGAGCATAAAATTCAAGTTGTATTTTAAGGTTAGACAACTACCTCATATTTGCAACGCATTACACATTTTTCTATCATTGAAGGGAATGTAGCACAATTTCAATTGCTACTTGCACAACATTTCTCTAACAATGAAAAGAATGTAGCACATTTTACTATTGTTATTCGAACGACCTGGTCACGGATTGTTTGGCATCAAGCAGGCCTTGAGGAAGGCCAAGCATGGCTGTGCATTTAATTGTCTGGTGGGGTGTTGGTGCAGGTGAAATCCAAGGGCGCTGGCCTAGCATCAAAGCTGCAGGGGCGGCGAGGCGCCGGCGGTCAGTGGGCGCGCTTCCCTTCCCTGCTGCAGCGCTTCTACAAGGTGGTGACAAGCGACGAGTGGAGCGGGGAGGGCATGGCGGAGGTGGCACACAACACACTTGGGTCGCCCTTCCTGCAGGCAGTGCTGGGGTCAGCCAAGGGTGACACGGCGGCGCTGGCGCGTCTGGTGCCGCAGATGTTGGGCCGCAGTGGTGGCAGCGAGGATGGCAGCGAGCAGTACTTTGAGGGGGTGCAGGTGGAGGATGTGCGGGCGCTGATGGAGGAGCGGGTCAGCAGCCATCTGGTGGAGGTGCAGGAACCCCTCGTAAACCCTTAGCAAACCCCATTGGGTCTTTTTGACAAAAAAATCAAAATACATGCACTGGTGGCCTGCATGCAATGTGCGCAAAACCTTCAAGGCAATTCCAACAAGGTGGTCATGCGTGGCGGCCATGGGCAATTATGACTTTCATGATTGCTGCGAGATGGTGGAATGGCAGGCGTGGGCAGTCAAAACTGCTGTACTAACATCGCCATTGCAAGCTGCTGTGTTCATCCCCACCCTCCCCCTCATTGCAGGCGATCCTGCGCGTGGTCCCTGATGACATGCTTGGCCAGTTCCACTTCCTGTTCCTCAAGGGCGTGCTGCTACCGCTGAGTCACCACCCATGTGCAAACTTTGTGGTGCAGGCATCACTGGCGGCAATCAATGACCCTGTGCTGGTGAGTGACACACCTGGCTGGCATGATGCATGCGCAGAACGTGGCAGGAAGGGGCCACTTCTGTCCTCCCGCACCCACCTAGCCCCTGCGCATTAGCCCCTGCGCTTGCCCACTTACCCTGCATCTGCCTACACACACCCTTGCCCCGCATCTGTGCCTGGCGCCAAGGATGTGTCGATGAAGCTGATACTGAGGGTGGGGATGCATTCATGGTCTGTGCACCGATAGCTTTCAAGTTGGCGTAGTCTGCAAGCAGGTTTGAAGTGCATAGCCACTCCCTAACGCCTCGAGGGTTGCTCTGACAAAAACCCTTCCTCCCATCCACCCGTAGCTGCGCCAGGTGTTCAAGGAGCTTGGCGGCCAGTTTGGTGAGCTACTCAAGAGGCGGCGCGGCGGGGTGGTGGCGGCCATGGTGGCAGCGGCAGGCAGGGTGGGCGCCATGCAGCCAGAGGTGTGCCGCGCACTCACAGGCGCAGCAGCGGCACTGGCAAAGGACAACAATGCAGGCACAGCCAGTGAGGGTGCCATATCCACAGCCCTGCTCTCGCTGGACTGCCCTACCTCCCTTGGCGCTGCATCTGGCAATGGCCCGGCACCCCGCCTGTCCACCCTAGGCTGTGCAATCTTGGCCACAGCGCTAGGGTTCCCCCCACCCGCCGCCACCACCCTGGCAACGGACATTGCCTCCCTCCCGCCTGCTACCATGGCTGCTGTGGCGCGTGACCCGGGGGGTGCGCGAGTGCTGGAGGCGCTTGTGGAGGGCGGTGAGGCGGCCAAGGTGAAGAAGCGCGTGTTCCTGGCGCTCAAGGGGGAGTACGCTGACCTGGCGGGCAGGGCGGGCAGCCACCACCTGGTGGAGAAGGTGTACATCTGGGCGGTAGGTGGAACTGATCAGCGACCCTCACACTGCCCCTGTTGTCTGTGCATGTAGCCTGCCCCAAAACTTCCGGGACGAGGTCTGGGTGCTGGCATGGGGCAATCTCAGTTGGCTGTGTTGCAGCCAGTTGTGGTGTTCAAATCAAGACAAGGGATGCAGTGTGCTGTGAGAGGAAGCGCTCCGCAATGATGGCCGGGTGCAGGGTAGGAGAGGATATGCATCGGCTATGTGGGACTGCCCGTGTGCCTGGACCTGGTGATATATTTGCAACCTCCCACCCCCCCATCACAGGACCCAAGCCAGAAGGAGGTGATTGTTGCTGAGCTTGCAGCCGCTGAGACAGTCCTTGCACAGTCGCTGCGCGGGCCGGCACTGATGGAGCGGTGCGGGGTGGCGCGGTTCAAGGCAGGGGCAGGGGAGTGGCGGCGCCAGGTGGCACACAGCGGTGCGGTGCGGGCGAGCTTCTCTGAGATGCTGGCGGTGGGGTCTGGGGATCAAGGGGGAAAGCGGAAGAAGGCCAAAGGTGGGGGCTCATGCAAGCACTGCAATAATGGTGCATGGGCAAGATTGCAGTAATCGTGCATACCTTCATTATTGGTGCCAGCAGTTGTGCCTGTCATGCGCATGGACAGTAGATGCGCTGGTTGTTTGCTCACAACAGGTGCACCAGGAGCGTGCACCACCTGACCCTTCCGCTGGCGTTTCAGTGTGCTACACCAGTGGGCATGTGCGGGGGATGATGCCAGAGACTGTGTAGCTTTACACCGCTATGTTCTGTATTTGCTGCAGGCGAGGATCATGATGGGGACGGTGGGCAGGATACTGGGCTGCCCCCTCCACCTGACAAGGTAGAGGGGAACCGCAAGGCCAAGGCACACAAGAGCAGCGCCAAGGCTGTAATGAACCCAGATGACATTGCAGCAATGCTAGGTGAGGATTGTGAGGCCCAGCATCTTGTCATGAAAATCGGCAATGCGGGTTTGCCAACTCAGATGGTGCTACAGCATTTTGTGTAGTTTGGTAGACAGTCAAAGAGTGTCAGACTAGGATATTCAGCTGGGCACCAGTGAAAGCTGTCCTTGGTCTGGCGCGGCTCATGCAAGTGGGGGGGCAAATGTAGTGCTGACCAGCCCAAGTTGCGGTGCAGCACAATAAACTTGCATACAGTTCACCAACCGTCACATCCTATAGTTTGCCTGGGTGGATCTATGCCCTGGCGATGTCCTCCCTGCGCGTGAGTGGTCCATCTCACCTGGGTGTATGTTGCAGGGATGGAGCCTGTGCACCCTGGTGAGGGCAAGGCGGGGCAGGGGGAGAAGAAGAAAAAGAAGAAGCGGAAGGACGTTGCCGCGGAGGTTGCTGATGATGTCAATGGGGAAACGACCTTGAAGAAGTCAAAGAAGGCGGAGAAAGATAGGCAGGGTGTGGAAGCGGATGCTGTGCCTGCAGGGCAAGGGGAGGAGCGGGTGACCAAGAAACGCAAGAAGGCAAAGGGGGAGTCGTTGAGTGTGGGCGGGGCGGGGAGTGCTGATATGTTTGTGAAAGCCCTGTTTGGGGACACTGCTGTCAAGGGAAAGAGCGCCAAAGGCCAGCACTAGGCAGGAAACTGTAGGTGTACCACGGGGCTGTGCGGGTAGCACCTCCCACTTTGTGTCATGCCATGACAATGTTCACCTCAAATGCGCTGTGTTTGCTGAACACCTGCAGCAAACAGGTGCCGTAAATGGTTGCACTGTACAAGTGTGTGCTGCATATCTGGTGCAAAGCGGATTTGGGCAGTGCTGTTGTTTAATTCAAAAATATCCATGATTGCCTTTTTCGTTGTCTTTGTTTTTAAATAATAACCATTCTGTGCTTTTTACTCCACAATTTATGCATGCATGCATTGCACCTGGGTTCCATCAAACCCATAAGTAGACGTTCGAACCCGTCTTCCACGTTTGCACTGCCCGGCCAATGGCATGACTACGCCTTCTCCTCATCCAGACAGGCATTGATCCTGGTGTGGGGTGGGCAGCGGTGCTATGGTGTTTGCCATGTCGATGTTGTCCTGCAAGACGCAGCTGCCTTCAAGGCCACTGCACGGCGTGCCAGTGCACTCTCCACCACCCACTTATGGGGTGGGTGGCAAACGAGGTTGGGGCAGGGTGTGTCGTGGGCGGCACATTCCCTTCGGGGGCACTGTGTGTGTGCTCTCCAAGGACACGGCCCTGGTGGGGACACGGGTGGCGGAGCAGTTTGACAGACGCTCTGATGCCTACGACAAAGGTTGTAAAGCGACAACTGGCCTGAGCACCGTGCCTGCTTTTAACTAGCTGCGGTGCATGCATGCATGTGGTGTGGTTGCCCAACCCACCCTACACCACTGTGCACAGACTTCAGAGCAGTCCTTGCACCTTACAACGCACCTTGACGGTATCTCATCACCTCAACTGCCCCTACATTCTGCAGACAACGACTACCACCCTCCTCTCGCCGCCACACTCCTGCACTTGGCCCAGCTGCAGGGTGGCGAGCGGGTGCTGGACGTGGCGTGTGGCACTGGGCTGTTGGCGCTGCAGGCGGCAGAGGTGGTGGGGCCCGGGGGGCGGGTGGTGGGGGTAGATGTGTCGCAAGGCATGCTGGACCAGGTGGGTGTAGGCAGACCGCGCCAAAAGACCGGAACCCTGCTGCGCCTTAATGTGCCTGGATATGTGCAATACTTTGCCTTGAAACAGGTGCATCAAGCTCTGTATATCATATGCACAGTTTACTGCACAAATACTGGTTGCCAGGTTGCACAGCCTGTTCAGTGGTTGTGCCTGGTAGTCGTTGGATGCTGGTGGTGCGCTGTGTTCCGCTCATTCCCCCACCCCACCGCACCCAGGCTGCGCGCAAGGCCCATGCCGCTGGCCTGACCCATGTCGAGCTGCTGTGCCTCAACGTGGAGGAGGCGGAGTTTGCAGCGGGCAGCTTCGATGCCATCACTTGCTCTGCCGCCATTCCATTTATCACTGACCCAGAGGGCGCGTTTTCCACCTGGCACACGTGGCTCAACCCCGCTAGCGGCAGGTGAGGGCATGGCATGCGGCAGCGTAATATGCTGCGTAGTTCATGTGAACATCGGATGTGTTACATGATTGCGCACAACAGCGGCAATGACGTGCCTGCCATAAGCATGCTCTTCTGTCCGCAGCCCTGTCCATGCACGCTTCATCTCATCAGCGAGAGGAGCCTTGCATCATCCCATCAAGCTAGCTACCTATCACTATGCAATAGCTGCAATTGGGGCCATGCCATCACTGTGCACTAGCTGCAATTGGGGCCATGCCATCACTGTGCAATAGCTGCAACTGGGGCCATGCCATCACGTGCCAGAGTCAGCATCACCGCTGTGCTGCCTGCGGAACCTACGCACATCCTTTACAATTTGCCAACATGCCTTCTCACACTTGCTTCCTGCCCTCCAGGCTTGTCTTCAATGCCTTCACCCCTCCTGCCGCCTTTGGCTTTGACTTGTTTCTGGAAGCTGCACGTGAATGGGGCTTGCCCTGGGCGGACCCTGCCGCCATGACGGGCGACACCCGCAAGGTCACAGCCATGCTGCAGGCTGCGGGCTTCAGCAACGTGCAGGTGCATATCCCAATAGAAGAAGGGGAATGCGAATGAGGGCGGGGTCCCGACCTTGTGCTATTCCTGCATGGGGATGCCTGCCAATGCTTTCAATTTTGGGAGCCCTGCCTGGTCCATGGCTGCACGTATCATTGATGCACCATGTAGCAACGGCTTGTCAGCGTGTTGATTGGTGCACCTCCTGTGCCTAGGTTATCCGCGAGGACAAGGAGCGTGTGGTGAAGGTGAGTAGCCCTGAGGAGTACGCAGAACGCATCTACGTGCAGAGCTGCGCCAACCCGCTGGCTCCTGTGGATGCATGCCTGCTGGGGGAGGAGGGCATGGAGCGGTTCAGGCAGGAGGTGGTGGGGAGGATTGCAGGGGCGGTGGTGGGGGTGGGTCTGTTTGCTCCAGGGGTGGGAGTGCGCAGCCCCTACACAGTGCTGCACGTGCTGGCAAAGGTGTGAGGCATATCATATGCCATCACTAGCCTGAGACGTGCAGCGCGCCATTGTGCACATTGCGCACCCCCCCACAGTGCAGTGCACAGTGCATGTGAGTGTGACAGTGGAATAATTGCAGTTCTGGTCAATGTAGGCGCCCTGCGAGCATATTATTGTGGTAGTTTGTGCACATGATGCCCAATGACCATTGGAACCTGGTCAATAACATACGACACCAATGTGTGAAAACACAGAAATGTGGTGTAGCACAAAACCAGCTTAGACCACGAATACTTTTCAAGAGCTCTGGCAGAAGAAGAAGGAAATTAAAAGGGTGAAGAAACAATGCGTACACGGCACATTGATCATCATCTTTGCATAGCACCCCATTGGAATGAGCAAGGGGTGCTAGCATAGTCAAAAGCCTGATTGGCATCATAGATCTCTAGGTGATGCCGTGAAGAAACCCCGCTAAGAGGTTTGAAACAACAAGTCTGGTTCATTAACCGCGTTGCTCACTCCCTGTTTTGAGTTCTGGCTCCCTGCTCTCCCAGCTGGGTCACTTTCCCCGCATGCGCCACTGCTGCCACAGCTTTCACTCTCAATATGTCCTTTATCGTCTAAATACACACTTGAAGCTTACGCGAAAAACCTCCAGGGAAGGCTCTCTGAGCTTAACCTGTTCTTAAGATATGTGGGTTGTACTGGGTTGCACAGCAAGCGCCTCCTTGAGCTCAACTCCTGACGCACTGGCGTGGAGCTCAAACCTCGAGGCAATGGCGAGGATCTGATGAGAGTATAGGTGTGGGCTTGTTGGGTGGTGGTTTGTGGGTCAGAGTGCCACGTAGGTACAGGTGTTATCTGCATGCATACATCAGGAGATCACCGCATATGCATGCATGCACCAATTGGGCCACTACTTGCAAACAGATGTAAGCCCACTTCATAGCTGCGCCATCTGCTCGCTGTATGCAGTGTCCAAATTCACGGTGAACCCACATCAAGGGGTAACAAATACGCTAGCCACAGCATGGTGTCCACCCCCTCCATACAACAAGTTTGACACAACCCTACGCGTATTCGAGCCATTTCCACACACACCTCCCGGTGCCGCAGGCCGGCACCTGCACCCAACGCCACTCCCGCGCACGCCCCAGGCCCCAGGCCCGCTCCTGCTGGCCCCCACGACCCTGCCTGCTTCCCCCTGTTGGTGGGCCCAGCACACGCCAGAGGAGAGCAGGAGGTGCCTGTGGGCACAGGGGAGTGCAGTGCGAGCCCCGTGGCCCACACCGCAGGTGGTCGCCATGGACCTTGAGAAGGAGAAGCCACGGCGGCCGCTGAGAAACCCTACGGTAGGGCACACTGGCACCACCTCGCGCCAAGCCACAACTTGCGCAATGCCCGTGCCCAAAGTCATGCCAAGCAAATAGCCGCTCCACCACGTCCCCTACCATAATCATCCGCAGCGCACGTCCCCGCGCCATGCTTGCCCAAAGTTATGCCAATCCCTGCACCACCCCTGGCCTACCCTTTCCCTGCATCTCTCCACGCAGTTGTCCCGCCTGCTCCTCCCCCTGAGCGGCGACGCGGGCGGTGCGCTGCTGTTTCTCATGCTGCTAGTGGCGCTGCCGTGCGGTTCCTACCTCATGCTGCACAGGCGGCTGATGGGCGGCTACGTGGTGCTGGCGGGGAGGCTGGCGGAGGAGGAGAGGCAGGTGGGTGGGGGGTGGGGTGGATCTGAAGATCTGGGGGTTGCATGCAGGCTGGCACGGGCTGCCATATATGGCTGGGACAGTGGTGGGGCATGGGGCTGCCAGGCATTGAAGCAATGCCCGTGTCATCTAGTCACTGCTGGGCACAAGTGTGCTGAGCAGTCACAGCATGTTCCGTACTTGTATCCCCCCTCCACTCACACCTCACCCCTCCTCCCCCCCTGCCCAGGTGACCCGCCTCCAGCAGCAGGTGTCTGACCTCCAGACCCTGCAGGTGGTGCTCACCGACGCAGCAGCAGAGCTGAAGCGGGCGGTGGCGCAGCAGCAGCAGGCGGTCAAGCGGGTAGGCAGCAGCATCAGCAGCGGGTACGGCACCACCTACAGCACCGCCAACACAGCCGTCAGCAGCGGTGGCAGCAGCAACTACTGGAGCGACAACACCTGGGACAGTGATGAGGACAGCTGGGGGAGCTACGACTCAATGTGGAGCGACGAGGGGGAGTGCGCGCCGGTGCGTGAATTGGTGGCAGGGTGCTGGTGGCTGGCATACCCATTGGGCTGGAAGTTGGCCGCCCTTGTGTGCAAATGTGGGGAAGTAGAGGGGTTTTGGTTGCTGGGTGTTCCCATGGAATGGAAGTTGGGCAGTGTGTGGCCGCTTTGCGTGCGCTTGTTGCATGCATCCCAGTCCCTGTGGACACATGTGGGGGCACAGCTTGACACATGGCCCATCACGTGCATGGTAGAGTGGCAATCCCCACAACACTCACCAGCTCGCCCCTGCAGGCTGCCGGTGCGTACGACTCTGTTCAGAACTCCCTGTACCGCGAGTTCTTCTCGTGGCGCGGCAGCAGGGGGCTGTACGTGGAGGTGGGGGCAGGGGATGGGCTGACGGCATCGCCCACGCGCTACTTTGATGGCTACCGCTGCTGGAAGGGACTGGTGGTGGAGGGGTCACCTGCTGCGTGGGGGGCACTGAAGAAGAACAGGCCTAAGGCAACGCTGGTGGGTGTGGTGGGTGGGAATGGTGCAGGGAAGGGGGAGGTGAGGGTTGATGTGTAGACCAACGGGTATGAGTGCAACATTCCACACAGATACAGCTTGTGCGTGGCATGTATCCCTTGTCCGTCATGTGCATTACCCCCTTGGTGACCCTCGTGTGTGGTTGCGGTTGGGCTAGGTGAATGCAACCATCTGTGGCGAGGACGGCAAGGAGGTTACTTTCAGCGAGGTGACGCGGGGAGGGAACTGGACGGGACTCAGCGGGCTGCAGGATGATTTTACGCGCGAGCACAAAGAGAAGGTGGGGGAATGGGAAGAGTGATATAGAGAGTACACACTATCAGCACATATTTTGGCATCCAGCGTAACTACACTGGGATGTCTCATCAACCATGCGCTCCAATCCCTGCCACCTAAGGTGGCGCAGGTGGCAGCGCACATCTGCATGGATTATCATCCCCATGCATGCAAAGGTGGTGCAAGGTGTAGTAGAACACCGGGAACACAGCTGCGGTATCACCATGCTCTTTTTCTGTGCTCTGCCTCCACCCCCCCCTCCCACCCTGCTCCTCCCCCAGATCCTTGCCGGCCAGTCGTCCAAGCCCTCCCCCCTGTCCGTATCCCCCCTTCATGTCAAGTGCACGGGTCTGTCCAAGGTGCTCAAGGACAACAAGGTGACGCACGTGGACCTGCTGGCGCTGCAAATAAATGGGGCGGAGCTGCAGGTGGGACAAAATTCTACACCAAGCCTATATCCAGGGCTGGCTCAGTTGTTGCATGCTGCCATGCACCTGCGCTGCTGCGGTGCCGGCCTCATCACGCCTGTGTTCTAGCCTGGCCCTGCACATTGTTCAACGCGTTGTTCGTTTCCCCCTTCGGCTCACATCCCCCGTGCTCTGCCACAGGTGCTTCAGTCCATCGACTTCAGCTCGGTTGTGATTGACGCCCTTGAGGTGTCCACCTTGGGCGGGGCCACAGCCAACATCACAGCGCTGCTCAGGAACAAGGGGTACCAGAAGCACAGGGAGAGCAACGGGACGGCGGTGTACGTGGCCATGTCGCTATTCTACTGGGACGACTGAGGGGCGCTGTGGGCTGGGGGTACCTGCGCCACAGGCAGTGGCAGCTGCAAGCAGAAGCCTGCCGTGATGCATGCCTGAAGCATCATGAGGAACTGCTACAATATTGCTGTGGTGCACCTGGCATACCTGAGGCAGACTGGCGGTGCCAATGACAATACAGTCTGGCAAAGAATTAGTTTGGAAATTCAGCAAACTTTCAGGCAACATACCTAGCATAGGCTAACCGTCTGACAATCAATTGCAGTCTAAATATTCCATGATAATCGTGATCATCACGCAGCATGCCGGGCAATTTGTGTGACATTAATGATGCCGGCACGCACACCAACTACAATTGGATTTAATATTGTTAATAATTATGAATATTATATAGATATATCACTGGCCAAGGCCAGCCCTCAGGCTGGGCCAAGGGGTACAGTACGGCAATTGATTCGAATGGCAGTGGCATGCTCAGCACTGCCATTCCCTGTAGTCAAGCGGACTGGTCACTAGTAATATGGCCCATGAGCAATTATTGCTATATAATATTATATGCCCAGGGCGCCCATAGCTCCTAAAGAGCAAATAGCTCCTATAGCTGGGGCCATGCATGATCGGGTCAGGCCTCTTCAAGGCCTCCCAAAGCAGCGGCCAAACTAGCTAGCCTTGCCGCCAACTCAATTGAGCGACGCTGTGACGTCGTGACTCAGTGCAGATCTATCGACTGTCAAGGCCTTGAAGCCTCCGGCGGAGTGAAGCCAGTGGCATTGATCAAGCGTGTAATGATTCTCATTAACAATTGTCGTCATGGTTAAGTGTTTACCATTGCACGCTTGCTAATTTACCATAATGTTTTATAAAATTAAATGGTAATCATTATGTGCTACACTAGTACTACGCAATAGTATTACTTTACACATGGATAATATATGATATTATCATATATCAGTGAATACGTTCATGGCCTGCACAGTAACTGCAGTGCCACTGCGGCAGCTTGATTCAAGATCAGATCTCAGACTGATTAATATCTGATTCAGATCCATAATGAAATAATGATCAATCACGATGATGCAACCATGCAATGCTAGAATATGTGTCCAATGTTCACTCATTTGCCAGGCTCCAGCAGTGGGCTACTCTGTACACTACCAGCCAGCCCATTCAATGCAGTTTGGCAATGCCTTAAAAAACTAAGGCAAGCAAAACAGAAGCAATGGGGCACAATAGCGTGGCTTCCGTAGCCATAGGGATATGAGGCACACGATGGCACTACCTGGTACAGATTGCTATATGGCATGACTGGCCCTCCCAGCTGTGGCAAGGCCCAGACCAGCAGCAATGAGGGCCACTGGAAATGAACGGCTGTCATAGCTCTGTCTTGACATCACCATCAGCTGGAGGGGGGGAGGGGGCAGCACCTGCCGCATGCCCATCTGCACCAATTGCCTCCGCGTCCTCCTCGCATGCGCCATCCTCCCCTGTGCACTCCTGTGCACCCGCCGCCACCCCACCCCCCCCGCCGCCACTTTCCCACAGTGCCTCAACCTGCAAAGGGGGGGGCAGGCACATCAGATGCATATCAGTGGGGAACCATGGCGACCAGTCACCCCCGTTGTGACAGCGGCCAATGCTAATCATGTGCTGGTTAGCACCAGTCATTGCAAAGGGAGTAAAGCATAGCACCTGCCCCAAACTGTACGAACCACCTAAGCAACCCCCCCTTGTCCCCCTGCCCCCTCACCTCCTGCGTGTACGCCCCCGCCTCAGCATCCAGCCCGCTCCACTCGCTGACAATGCGCCGCGCTGCAGTCAGCTTGGGCTCCTTGGTCAGAGGGTTGTTGCACAGGTCGATGGTCTTGGCCTGGGGGGCATGGGGGCATCATGAGGGTGCTGGGCATGGCAGGGCATGTGACTTGCTGGCATGGAACCTGGGTCAGCTTTGGGCCAGTGCATCGTGCCCCCCACCCTGCCTGCACCCACCTTTGCCTTTGTGTCGTTCCCGCACCACGTCTCGCACCACAGCCACTCCTGCGGCAGCGAGTGTATGGGCACACCGTGCTGTGCGTAGTTGGGCAGGTCCTGGTCAAGGTTGGCCAGGCTGTTGGGGTCCTTGCTCAGACCGTCATACATGATGCGCAGCTGGTCGCCCGCGGCAATCTGCCTGCACGGGTGGAGGGCAGGTGGGGGGTTGAGAGCCGTGTTGTGTATCAACCTCCATGACATGCCTGAAACCCACGCTGGCGGGTGCAGGGCGCAAGTATGCGGACACGGTTATCCCCAACTGGTTGTGTGCTTTCCAACCTCAGATTATTAATAAAAACAATCATTATTACACAATGGTACAGAACAATGCTTATCCTTATAAGCATTGCAACATTTAAGATAAATTATGCGTGTCGATACTCACAGGGATTATCCCTGTGGACATCTAATTACTACGCAGAATTTGGCAAAAAAAATTATAAATCCAATTCAATTTCTCACATCTTACATGCCAGTGTCCACCCTCCATGTGCGCCTCATGCCCCATGAACCATTCCCAGGCCTTGCACCCTGGCCCCACGGTACCACACACAGTGCATGCTCTTCCCCCACCCACCGCACAACCACAGCTAGTACCACCCTACCGTACCCACTGGCACAGCTTCTTGCCAGCCACCTACACCACGCTTCACAGCGGTCCCCCTCCCCTCAGCCTCTCACACACACACACCAGGCGTGAACTGGTGGCTCACATGCGATGCACCCCCCTCCAGGCCCCTCTCACCTGAATCGCTCCAGGTCCACCACATACAGCGCAGAGATGTGGTAGGGGCGGCCACGCAGGTGGTCCCTCCAAAAGCCCTGGCGCCAGAACTTGAATCCATCCATGTCCGGCCGGTTGTCACAGAAGGGTGTGTAGCCGTAGGGGGCGCCCTGAATGGGGGCAGCAGGGGGCAACGTTACAGACATGGCTTGCACTCAAAGACACCAACCCTTGCATTCAATCCCAAGTACATCCTCACGCACCCCTACCAGCCTCCTACCGGGGGGTCCACACCATACCTACAACCCTACACTCTCCCCTAACCCCATTCACGCTCACCAGGTGACCCCCCACCAGCACCCCCCCCCCGCCCCCCTTTCCCCCCCCACACTCACCTTTAGGTCCATGTCCACCAGCTCCTGCATGTCCCCCCGCACCACCTGGTCAGCGTCAACGAAGATCACACGGCGCAGGCTGAGCGGGAACAGCACGTCCAGGAACAGGATCTTGTACGCCCAGATCAGGCGCTGCTTGTCGGTCTGCTTGTGCAGCCAGGTTGGCCATTTGTAGGTGACAAAGGCGTAGTCAAAGCCGTAGCGAGATGCCATGAGGGGCACGTAGCGCTTCATCTGGGGGGACATGTAGTTGGTGATGAACCAAAACTTCACACGCTTCCTGCAGGGATGGAGGTTGTATCAGGTTAACTGCATGCGCTTGCAGCCGCGCTGCTATGCACTGCCCCAGCCTGGCATATGGGTTGGGATGACCCTTCTTTTGGGGCAGCCAAGGTGCGGCGCACCGCCAGAGCAATGGCCATCAAGGGGATACCAATGGCAGCCAGAACGCGCGGCGCATGGCTGTACGCTGTGAGCAAGCAGGTGTTGGACGCAACAGAGTGCCCTGTACACACATTATGCTAAGAGCTACTGGACCCTGGTGACCGCCATCCCGCCTTACTTTGTGTTGCGTATGACGCTGAGCACCATGATCTTCTGCAGCCGCTCATACATGTGGCCGCTGGCAATGGTGAAGATGTGCGGGCGAGAGTTGTCCTCCCCTGCCTCTGCTGCCCCCTGCGTTGTGTTGTCCCCCTGCTCCACAGCCGGTGCGCCCCCCACCCATGAGCTGAGCTGGGTCCACAGGCCAGGAGGGGAGGTGGGAGTACCTACAGGGCACAAAAGGAACACCAGGAAATTGAGAATCCACCACAAAGCGACTCAACACAGAAGGTGCTCATGATGTCGATTATTGCATGTACTAGAAATCCACTCATGGCAAATTACCACCTCCCAACCATCATGGACGTCATGCGCAAGGGAAATTGTAGCAATCAGCAGCAGCCAGTCTCACCTCCCTCCCCTGCCTCCAGCACATCCTCCTCCTCCCTGCCCTCTCGCTTGCGTAGCCTGAGCTGCATGTTGCGTCCGCTGAGGGAGGATAGGACCACGGGGGTGCTGGTGTCGCCAGGGGTGGGCGGACCAGAGGGTGGCGCGGTGGTGGGTGCAGGGGGAGCTGGTCCTCCCTCAACCCCTGTGCTGCTCACCACTGCATACAAGTCCTGGGAGCGGCCTGGCACAGGGGAGGGGTACACACGTGGGGGGAAACGGTATGGAAATGGCGCTGGGCTCTGGGCATGCTCAGCCTACATACATCATCAACCAGCACCAACAAGAGCTGTGCATTGGGACACAGCCTGTGGCCCAGCAGTGTGAATGCCCCGCAGTGGCCGCGCCCTCCCCCCGTCCCCCCCTAACTTACCTGGTGCAAGTCCCAATGTCCACACCCCTGGCTGCGCCTGCAGCTGGAAGTATCCCAGATTTGACATGACCAGGGTGTCGGTGAAGGGGGGGGAGGCAGGAGGGGACAGCTGGAGCTGGACACCGCGGGGGTTCACCTGGGCGTAGGGGGAGTGCGTAGGAGAAGAAGGGGAAGTGTGGATGATTTGTAATGTTCAAACGCCAACATCGCCCATGCATCTTGCTGTGATTTTGTACAAAAAAAACATCAGCCTAATTACAGGTAAGAAATATTCACCACTACGCGCTGCGGCAGGCGGCACATGCTCAGATTTTGCCCTTTCCCTGATGCTGGCATCTGCCCCCCACTCCCCACCTGCTCCCGCTTGCGCGCGCCTATGTCCACGCAGCTCCCGCTGATCATGAGCGCCTGCAGCTCGTACTCGGCCACCATGCCCCTTGTCTGGCCCAGGTCCTGCAGGTGCAGGTTGTCCAGGTCCCAGGGACAGCGCACAGGGGACACCAGCCAGGCCTCGGGCACATCCATGTTGAGGGTGAGCACCTTGTGGGGGGGCAGGGCGGGGAACAGGGCGGAGGCGGGCTCCGGCAAGCCAAGGCGAGGGCCGGCTGGAGGAGGGGATTGGGGTTTGGAGGGGGGCGTACAGTGATAATGGGCACACACATGTGTGGATGTGAGAGACCATGTTGGCGTTGCATGCTGCCAGGCCTGGGTGCTTGTCATGCGTGCTTGCCCTCACCTGCTCTGGCGTATGTGGGCAGTGCGTATGCGTAGTAGTTCTTGAGCGGCAGGTCAGACATCTCTGGCACTGGGTTGAGCACCACGCGCAGGCTGGGCTGCAGGTGGGACCTGGACGTGAGGGAGTCAGCAGTGGGTGGGTGGGGCAGGGGCAGGGGCAACAGAAACAGCCAACGCATTAGGTTTGCATGGGATGTGCTGGTGGATTAGACTGGTGGTGCAACCTGAACATGGCCTAGTCCGCTCCCGTTGGCACCAGCCTCACACCCCTCCCTCCGCCCCTTGGGCAAGGGATCTGACCCATGCATGCCCCCACCTCAGAAACAGCAGTAGCGGTGCAATCTTCTGTGCGGTCTTGCTGAGTGGGTCCAGTATGGCGATGATGGCCATCATGGCACCATGGGGGCCGCGCGGGCTGAGGCAAGGCGGAAGGCGCGGGGATTGGGCTGCAACGGCGACCAAGGGGTTGGTGTGTGTACACCGGTGATTGGCTTGCAACGCAGGCAAGCGCAGCGGCAGGCAAAGCTGAGGAGTCCGTCAGGAACTCGTACTGCATGGCGAGCACCCACCCACATTGCTACTGCCTAACTATGTCTCCACAACCAAACTCCCATCCCCTGTCCCCCTCCTCTCACCTGTGCGCCTGTTGCCAGTGAGTGCCCCAGGAGCGATGCCGCAGCCGCCATTGCGTCGCTCACCTCCTCCACACCCACCTCCTCATCGTCATCACCTAGGTAGGCGTCGGGGCCGGGGGGCCGCACTGCATGGGGGCCAGGGGATGGGGTCAGGGTGACAACCACAAGGGCGCATGCACATGCCATTACGGGCGATATTGCCTGCATGGCTACTGCCACAAGAGTACCACAGCCATGGCTGCGCCCCTTCCTGGGCCACATCACTCAATGCAATACCTACACAGTTCTATGCCCATGCATGTGCACTGCCCCCCTTGCGCCCTCACCTGACACCACCTTCCCCTCCAGCGCCGCCGCCTCCACCAGCTCAGCAACGTCGTCAGCCAGGCACATGCGCCGCGCAACAATGTCCAGCAGCGCCACGTCAGCGCCAAGCAAGGGGGGGGCGCTAGGGTCGTCAGGGGGGGAGTTGAGCACCAGGCGCCCATTGGTGACAATGGCATCGGTGCCGGGAGGTAGGCCAAAGCCCCCCCTGTAAAGCACACATGCACATGTGGGTTGGGGTTGCCAGGCACAGTGGGGGGCCATGCTTTTGCCTGCCTCAGGCTGCACAGCCGTATGACACAGCAGTATTCACTAAAATTGGCAGCTAGATGGTAGCTCAACTAAGCTGTGTTGGCTGGCACATTGTGCACCATCCCAGCCACAGAACCCACCCATGTACCGCGCACCCTGGGCCCGCACCCAGTCCAACTTCCCCTGGCACCCTCACCTGGCCATCCTGCCCTGCTCCTGCAGCCAGTGCGCCAGCCCCTGGTGCCTGTCCTCCTGCAATGAAGCATTGAGCGCCCCCACGTTCAGCCCAGCCACCTCGGCCAGCTCCAGAGCACCCTCCACAGTCACCTCCTCATCTGACCGCCGCTTGCAATCCTCAAGGAAGAAGTGGATGTAATCTGAGGAGAGAAGGGGGATGATCATATGTTACTGGCAGCGGGCAACAGTTGCGGTCTGGCGATAATCATTTTGACAGCTCCCTGCATCCCCTTAGTGCATGGCCAAGCCCGCACACCGTGACCTGGCAGCTGACCTGTGAACATGGCGGCCCAGCTCAACTGTGGCCCCCAAACCAGCCATGTCATGTCATGTCATGTCATTGGCCCCGCCAGGGCGAAGTCTCATGCCTGGCAACGCACTCGACACAAATTTCAATGTGCACACCAGAACACAACTGATATATGCAAGCCCCCATCCCCTCCCCGCACCTGCAATCTTTGCCCTTCTGCTGCTTAGCCCCAGCGCTGCCGCCACCACCAGCGCCGTGGTGGATAGGGGTGCATCTGATTGTGCTGGGTTATGCAGCAGGGTGATGCGCGATGAGGATGAGGAGGGGAGGTCAAGGAAGTCAACGGCAGACTGGACAAGGGTGCGACCGGCCTGACGCACATAGAGGGTGGGTGAGTAGGTGTTCATGGTGTGGGTGGTGGGTGGGTGGTAGCAGGCAGAGCAGTGCGCATGGCAGTGCAGGCAGTACAGGGCGTGCGCAGGGGTTGGTGCATGCATACAGGGGGAGGCCCCGCCTGCACAGTGTGTCACAGCTGCACACTCCATGTCCCTGGTCCCCACCTGTGTGTCCCAGTCCGCCACCACCCAGTGGCTCACACCCTTGGCCTCCTCACCGCTTCCTGTTCGGTGCAGCCACTGCAGTGAGGAGGCAAGACCACTGGCACCCAGCAGCGGGCCCTCAAGCGGGATGACGGGGGCGGAGGAGGGAGGGGCGGCGCTGGACGGGGATGAGGGGGCGGGGACAATTCGCGGGTTGTACCTGGGGAGGGCCTTTTGGTTCTCCAGAATGACCTGCGGGTATGGAGGGAAGGTGAACAGGGGCACGAAGGGGAAGGGGTGAGTCTGGCGGCGGTGAGCAGCATGAGCATGTGGTGTTGATGAGCGCCCTTCCCTCACGTGTATGTGGCATATGAGTGGGCAGGGGTGAGCAGGCAGGGGGTGGCCTTGCCTGTGGGAAGTCGTGGTGGTCCTTGTACTTTCCATAGTACACTCCCTCCTGCAGCGACTGCATCTCCCCCTGGACACCCGCAAGCAGCGCCTGGCGCCAGCTGGACTCCCCAGATGTCACCTGTCCATTCATCCACAGAACCGTGCCCATGCCTGTGGGTGTGGGGTGAGTGGCCTTTGTCAGCAGGATGCAGGGGCCAACCAGCTGAATAATCGAATGCCAGCACACATTTGCATAATTACACTTTCAAATGAGGCCAATATGGCCACAAATGCATGCTTTAAACGTATGTGGTGCAGTACTACTTCCATGCATTTTTTAGGTGAAAAGCTTCCAGCAGCAGTGGTGTCATGCCATGACCCGCTGCCTCTCCCTTGCATATGCCAGGCACCAGCCTGGCATACACAAGTCAGTGCTGCACACAAATACCCCGGCTGCGCAGCCAGCTCCCCACCATGCCCCTACCTGCCAGCCCCCTATCCACTGCCGTGCGCTGTGCTGCCAACACCCACTCCCCTGCCCCCTGCGCACTCCCCTCCTCCCCCTGCAGCTGCGCCAGCACCTGCACCGCCGTAAGGGGCTGGCTGCGCCGCACTTTGCTGTCAACCAGCGCCTGCCACGTGGTTGTGAACAGGGGCTCGGCCTGCGCAGGGGCACAGGGTGAGGGCCATGGACACAGGGGAGCAGGCAGCAACACCATGGACACAGGGGAGCTGGCAGCAACGCCAAGCAAGGCACCGCTGGCCCAAGGGTGCATCTGGGCCACTAGTGATTCGCTACATCTCATCCCTGCAATGCGTTGCTACATCTCATCCCTGCAATGCCTCTGCAGGCTCACGATCCCCTACCTGTTCCCAGGTGACGCTCCCCCCTTGCATCTTGCCCTCCAGCGCCTTAAGGAAGCGCAGGCCAGCGGTCTCTGAGCGCCACGCTTTGTTGAGGGCGTAGTAGGCACGTGCAATGCGGTCAGGGGCTGAGGCGGTTTCCCACACGGGTGGGAGGGCATCCGGGTCCTAAAGGGGGCAGGGGTTGCTCAGGAGAAATGCCAGCTAAACTTTGTAACCTTGCAACACAGCAATATCAAAACCCGCTGTTTACAATGTCCCTTGAGCCAACACCTGCCCTAGCAGAATGCACATGCACCACATCGCTCCTGTGCCCCCCATGCCCCCAGACACCCCCACTACACCCACCTGTGTGCCCAGGCCCGGCGTGAGCGGCATGAGCCCCATGCGCAGCGGCCACATCTGCGTGTACAGCTCCTGCAGCAGTGACGCGATGGCGGGGGCGGCAGGGGAAGAGAAGTCCAGGAGGAACACGGCGTTCAGCACGTTGCGGGAGATGCCCGGCAAGCGGCCTGGAGGTGTGGGGCACGTGGGGTGGGTGGGAAGGGGTGGCGGGAGGGGAACCCGCACTGATGCCATGCATACTCAAGCACCGGGAGCAGCACATGGCAGGCGCAAAAGTGGGTCATGCCACCCATGCACATGGCAAAGGCCCATGATTCTCCTTGCTCCACCCCTCTTTCCTAGCCCAGGTCAAGCGCCCGCCCCACCCACCTGGGTACATTGGCGTGAGCAGCGTATGCAGGCTCGAGTCCCATCTCTGCGTGTATCGCCTGTCCTCCTCAAGGTTGTTCACCCAGAGCACAGGGAAGGGAGGGCCGCCATCATCATCATCGTCGTCATCATCCTTACCCGCCTGCCACAGCTCCACGCGCAGGCCCCCCTCCCCAGCGTCGGCCTTGGAGCGCAAGGCCATGAGGGAGGTGATGGTGTCGGGGGGCAGGCCTGTCTTGTTCAGGGCACCGCCTAGGCGCACCTGGGAGTGAGGGCGCATGCGTTGGCCGTGACTGTGTGCGACCGTGGCGCGAGAAACACAGGCACATGCACTTTTGTGTTCGCATGGGCAAGCCATCAACCACCCCATCACAGCTTGAGGAGCTTGACGGCATGCGAGGCAGGTCTGCAGGACAAGCGTACACGTACTCATCATGTTTGTGCATGAGGATGTCTCTTTGGGCACGTGGAAATTGCATCTTGCCCATGGTGCCCATCACAACCTGACCCTCTTTCCCATACCTCCCCAGCCACCTGCTCCATGAATGCGTACAGATCAAACTCTGACACGTCCAGGGTCACCCCATTGATGACCACCATGTTGGCCCCAGCCTGCATCAGGCGCTGGTTGGCGTCAACCTCGCGTCGCAGTGCTGGGTCAATGCGAGTACGGGACAGCGCCGCTGCGTGGAATGGGAATGAGTGCGCCACCTCCTGCAGCGCCCGCAGCGGGTCTCCGCCTGACACCACGCGCTGCGCCGCCTGTAGGCCCAGGTCCTTCATGGCCCACACCTGTGTGCCGTCACACCACATCGTCAGGCTGCTGCTGGGAGTCAAGTGAAGACCTGTAGAATGACAGGTCTACACATGCAAACCAAAACTTTACAGTGGTACTCCTGCATGCCACAGGCCACCCAGCACCATGCGCCCCCTCCCCGCATCTCCTGCCTACCTTGATGCTCTCCTCTGCACTGTGCGCCGCTGCCAGGTGCTCCCTGAATGCGCGCAGGCCCTCCTCGGCACCTGGCCGGCGCTCAACCAGGCGGCCAAACAGGAAGCCCTGCACGTTGTCATCTAGGGGGATGGATGATGTTGAGGAGGGGTCCTCGTCAGCAGCCTTTACCTGCTGAGGCGAGGTGAGGTGAGGGGTACGCAGATGTAGGGTCAATGGGTGCATAGTGGAGGGATTCAGATGGTTGGCAACGCAGAGGGTAGGCACAGCGCTGGGGCGGTGCCGCATCATCCCAGAGCCAGATTAGATCTCTGCTCCGTTCCTACCTCCTTGTCATCCCTTGCGCTGTACTCCATGTTCTTGATGGCCATCTCTGCACCCCACCCTGGCAGGGACACTGCGCCTGAACCTAGCTGGAGGCAGCTGCCCTCGGGGACAGGGCAGGCCTGGGAGCAGGGAGTGAGGGGTCAAGGGACACATCAATCAAGGCCAAGCCATGGTCCAACAACTTCAAGGGGCGTGCATCCCATGCATGCACCACTATCGGCACAGGCACCTGGCGGTGTGGCTGCAGATGGTGCCAAGGCATGCTAAATCAACAGTGCGCAAGGCTAGGAGGTCTCACCTGTGTCAGCACCGGGCGTAACGCATAGATGAGCTGACCAGTGACAGCCAGCTGGCGGAGGGCGGCATGGAATTGGGCCAGGCAGGGCAGGCCCAGTGGCGCATACAGCACAGCCGCAGGGGCCCCACTGGTGGAGGTGCCCGGCGGGTACACATGGTCAAAGCCGTACAAAGGGGAGGTGGTGGTGTTGGCAGTGCCGTTGCCTGCTGCCAGCGTTGCTGCTAGTGCGGCTGGCACCTGGTCCGGATGAGTGACGTGGCGGCCCCCAATCACTGCCCAGCAACAGGAGGGCTGCGCAGGGGGGGGCATACGAGGTTGGTCAGTGTACATCAACAGGCATCTATTGCGGCATGTGAAGGCGCATGCATGGTGGCCAGTCAGTGGCAGCCAGGTTCCCAGTAAGGTCTGTTTTGTCCGGTGGCAGGCCGTGCACCTGCACCCCCCCGCTCCCCGTTTACCTGTTGCGGCTTGTCCAATTCTGACAGCTGTTGCAGCATCTCAAGCTTGGCGCTGTGTTGGCGTATGCCCAGAGATATCTCCAACACCTGCGTTCAGGAGCAGCAGGGTGGAGTGAGGTCATCAGAGGGAGACCACTTCACGGCCGACCTAAACTGGCGCTAGGTGTCTCCATACCGCCGCACCCTGTGCTCACCTTGACCATGGCAGGTGCAAGGGTCAGTGCTGCTGCGTCCACCACAGCGCGCCAGCACTCCTCTGCAGTCCTCCCCTCCTCAACGTCACCCTCTGTCCACCCTTCAACCAACTCCCAAAAGGGTGCAGGCCCCTCACCAGCCTGCGGGGAGCATGGGAGGGGTGGGCAGGTGTAACGTTGATACAGGTAGTGTACAGCCATGCTTGTGTGAAAAGTGCAAGCGAGCGGGATTGCGGCGAGGGTATACTTTAGAGAAACCGTTGGTTGAAGTGGAGTGGGTGGGTTGGTGCAGATGAAATCTCATGTAGCCCCAAGAGTGGCAGCATATTCCCCAGCAATAGGTGCGCACCACAACTCAGACCAGGATCTTCATATGTTGCGGAAGTAATAAGCTAGAATGGGTACAAGCTACTAAAGCGAGGCCCTTCACCCACGTTGCATGCGTGTCTTGCAGGGTGTATGCATGCGTGTGTCCAATCTCACCAGGAACTCCGCCGCCTCCAGCAGCGTGGGGGTGCCATCCCACTTGGCCTTGACGCTGATGGTGGCGCTCTTCAGCTCGAAGGAGGCGGTGGCGGGGTGAGAGGCAAGCGCTAGCAGACCCACCACCACCACCACCACCAGTGGCGTGGCCATGGCAGGCAGGCCCCGATGCCGAGCCATGTTCAGGGGGCAGGCAGGCACATTAGAAACGATGTGTGTGGAAGTGATACGGAACTCGGTTGTGCAGGTGAGCGTGGGTTGCTTATTGATGACCAACTTGGCATTGGCATGGGGAATCTAACCGCAATCTTACAGAGGGGTATGCCTACTTCAATGGCAAGAGATCAGTGTCTACTCAACACCAGCGTGTGATATATAAAACAGTGCCTTAAGTTCGATACCGGTTGGATGTATATAATTCCGATCAAGTTTGATGGGCAACCGCCGTTGTGCCCACCGTCACCGCGCGCTTCCGCCGTTACGCATACAAACAGGTTTAATGCGTTAAATCCTTCGTTGAACGTTTCTATCGTAAGGTACACTTTGTGTCGTGCACTTTCGGTTTGTTCAAATTCGTGTTGATATCGTTCCCTTATTTCCTTGTAGGCACCACGGACCTTGCCTTCTCGTTTTTCTGGGCCATTGACTCGAAGCTGTGCGCTCGACACAAGGTCGCTGTCGCCAACTGCGCAGTGCCTTGAGCGTACAACCCTCAACAGCAGATGTTACTTGCTTTCGCACTCGTACAATCTCCCAAGCGACATGTATCGACTAGCAGTGCAGGTTGCGAACACGGCTGGGCCGGCCAGAGCCCCACACCGCCCGCACCGCACTGCCCGTGTGGCAAGCGCACGCAGAATGGGTGAGGGCCCAGTACACCACAATCCTGGTACTGGTTGCGATTAAAAACGCCTGTGAACAGACGCGATCCGTTTCAGCACAGGTTTCACATGCATGCCATATTGATGCACATGCATGCATGCACCACCATCAGCAGTCCTTGTGCTAGCTAGCACGAATACCCCTACCCTTAGTTTTCTGCTATGAAAAATACACGTACTAGCACTTGCAAATGGCAAAGACCTATGGGCGTGCCGTTTGTTGGAGACCAGAGAACAGGTTCAACTGGTGTCACCCTCTAGCACAGTCCTCACACGCACCCCACCCTCTTGCAGTTGCAACCTGTTCTGCCCCCCGCGACAGCTACCAGCTCAATTTTAGCAAGGCGGTGGACAAGGCGTGGGAATACAAGGCACTCAAGTAGGGGGCTTGGCTGTGTGCATGTTCCAGCTGCACTTGCATATGTTGCGTGCCCAGGTGTCAGCACCCATCAGTCCCTGCAGCCTGAAGCGTTTCACAACCACTGTTGCGCACACCAATTCCTCCTGAGAGCGTTCCCTCGTGGTGCTGACACGCCCTCTCCCCCCCCTGTTGCGTGCAGGGAGGTGGTTGCCGCGCCCCCTTCTGCACTGCAGGGCTTGACGAGCACCGCTGACACGCTGCTGGCAGGTAGGAGGGCAGGAATAACACAAGAGGGCTGGGGGCAGCCATCATGGCACCATTACTTGCTCGCACATTGTTGCCCTAATCCAACAGTACACGACCCCAGGCAGAATTTGCCTGCACCCTAGGGCCTGCCACCCGCCTTGTGCTGACCAGTTGCCACAACACAGGCCTGGGCGTGAAGAGCGTGGGTGACTTGGGCACGTGGAAGTTCTACATAATTGCTCACGCTATTGTGGACCTGGCACAGACTGAGGTACGTGCGGTCATTGGGGCACTGGGCAGCGCTGGCGAGGCTCAAGCGGATGCACCTCATAAACTGGCACATAGGTAGACCCAAGGCACACCCCATAGCACTAGTGGCCCAGCACACCCTACACCTAACAAGGTACCCCTTTTGCTGGGAATTGATCACAGTATGCAGCCTGCATGCCCTGTATCCCAGACAACGTCGTTACCCACCCAACCACCCTCCCACCCGTTTGCTTGCAGTCCCCTGGCGCCCGCTCCCCCTCCGCCTCGTCCAACATCAACCTAGCCCTGGTCCAGTCATATGAGGCAAACTCGCTGGCGGAGGTGCTGGCGGCTCCACCGTCTGCACTCCAAGGCCTGGCAGAGAAGTAAGTGGCCATGCGTTGCCAGTTGCTGGTCGTAGGGGAGTGGACAGGGTCATATGTGCAAGTGTGTGTCAACACTGGACACCACGCTCAAAAGCTGGGTACATGCGAGCGCCAGCCGTGGGGACAGCAGTGCACCAATGCTGACTTAGAGCTTGCATGTTTTCTGTAGGTGCGGGGTAATATAACCCCTGGCTCCTATTCCTGCCACGTGCCAGGTACCTGTTTCACCTGCGAGCCTGTCAACTCAGCACCCACCCCACCCACACACAGGCACGACGCGTCCCTGGCCCAGCTTGGTGTGAAGACAGTTGCTGACCTGGGCGGGTGGAAGTACGCGCGCTGGGCAAAGGCGCTGGCGGACCTGGCAGCATTCGAGTCATCTGACTTCAGTAGCAGGTGAAGGGGGGCAGGCGCAGGCGCAGCCAATGGGCAGACGCTGGAGCCTAATAGGAATGGGTGGGCAAGGGATGACCAGTGGTCCCACGCACATACTGGAACCCCCCTGCATGGGCTTTGGTCAGCAAAGGGGTACATTGATATGGGTGTGTGATCCCTTGCCAGTGGACGGACTCGGTTGGCTTAGCGGGCTGATGTGGAGCACAGACACACGGGCACATGCATGGCATGTACTAAACTGGCCTGGTTAGCTTTGTGGTCCTTGCACTCCTTGCGCTCTAATAGGTACTGCGGCAATCATGGTCAATGGCAGTGTTGAAAGTGTGAAGGAAAACTGATTCTTGCCACCAGTCGTGTCCACTTCCACCTTTGGGTTGATTAATGATAAAAAGCTATCCCATTTTGCCTACTGCTCCTGGTGCCACTGGTTGCGGCAGCAGTGCATGTCTGGTATGTGTGTGCGCCAGCGTGGGAAGTCAGGGCTCAGCCAACCGGCCAGTTCTTGGTAGGCGAAGGTAGTAGCTAGGTAATGCAGTTACTGCCTGTCTAGATCTATAGTTGTTACCCAGATGTGGTTAGCATATTATATAAAAAGGGGGTGCAAAAGTACGATATTAAGTAATTAGTTTGGTGCGACACATCTGCTTTTTGTGCTGAAAGAGGGCATACCTGATATTAATAGCATAACGGAACACTCCACTGCATTTGCATTACACGTTGCCTGGTCGAAATTGTACTGCCCCTCCGTGTCTCTTACTGCGCATAATACTGCTGGCACCACCTCGCATCCCAAATCGGTACTGGAGCAGGGTGATTGAAGACTTGTATGCGTCTCAAGCTCACCGTGAGGTGTGCTTGCTACATTGGCTGACAAGAGCCGTGGGGGAGCTCCCTTGTTGGTGGGGGCCCGTTGGTAAGTTCAACACATAGGCCGTCTGAACGAGGTTAGCGTGTAATGGACGTGGATGCACTAATAACACCTCGTCATCTTATGCCTTTGGCGGTTTGAGTTGCACCACAGTCTGCACCACAGTCAGATAACAAGGTCTCGCTCACGTTGCATGCATTTTGCGTATGCGTACCTATATGCATGCATATGCCCCACATGCCCTGCCTCACATGCAACACCCACCGCTCCACTCGGACTGCCAAAGGCTTTCAAATAGACTTATCAACTCAACGGTTGTAGTTTTCTCTCTTGCCGGGTGTTGTGTCAACCATCCCGCCCCGGCCCTGCCGCAATGGCCAAGGAGGACTTCCAGGCGCTGTTCAAGGCGGCCAAGGCTGCGCAGCCCAAGCAAACAATGGTGGGTGGATGGCATACAAATATAATATTCATACCACATGTTGCTGTGAGGGCTGAACCTGTTTTGCTTGCACTGTCATGTCATCGTTGGCAGCCCACACCCTGCCTGCCACTAAGGTGCTATTCCCCTGCTGCCCACAGTCCAAGGAGCAGCTGCGTGCGCTGAGGGCACAGAAGAAGTCGGCAGGAGGGGCGTCAGTTAGTGGAGGGGGGCAGGTGCGAGCATTAGGGTGCCTGGCTGCGTGGCTGGTTACAAATTGGTTTATGCGCTGCGGGGCCTACGTTGGGCAATAAAGCAAACACGAGGCAGGCGCTTCTGCAGCACGGTGAAGTTCCATGATATGCGCCACTGCGGCACTTGACTGTGGCGTGGGGTTACAGCTGACACTGGGTGGCAGCCGTGTGGTGACACCTCTCCCGCCTGCGCAGGTCAGCAGCGGTCCCAACGTGCCCCGGCCAATGCCTCCGCCGGCTCCCAAGCGCCCCAGCCCCAGCTCAGTCCTTGCTGTGGGCGTGCCGCCTGGTGTCCGAGCAGGAGCCTCCTCCTACCACACAGACTCGCAGCAGACCCAGCTGAGCGGGGGTGACAGCGATGTGGCGGGGGCAGGTGAGGCGCCACAATGCAGACGGGGGGGAGCGGCGGTGCCAGGGCACCAGGGTGCAACCATCGGTCCATGCAACATGTGATGCATTGCATGGCCATTGCGAGGCACCTGCACTTGGCCATCATTAGCAGTGCAGCGCCAGCTCCAATGCACTGCCCTCATGCTACTTGGACCCAAAGCATGTGCCCCACCCCCCTGCAGTTTCCGAATCTGGCCTGTCAGTGACTCAGCGGGCTGCTCCCCGCGCCACCACTTCAGGCGCAGCCTCCACCAGCCACATGGTGCCGCTTGTGGGGGACACACACTCGGTGGGGGCGGAGCACGTGCCACAAGGAGTGGAGCGCACTCAAACGGCAGAGAGTGTCATGGGTGCGCTCACGTTTTAGGGCAGTGGGGTTGAACAGGGGCAGTGGTCAGGAGCAGGGTGATAGCAGGGTGTGCGTGTGGTGGTGCAATTACGAATGCGGCGATACTGCTGTCGCCATGCACAGCGCTTCCTATGAAGCCACACAAACTCCATATCTTCCCTTGTCGCAGAGGTGTCTGTGGCTGAAGCTGAACCAACGCTCCTTGCTCAGCCCTCAGCGCGGGGCAGCACCGGGGAGGGCGGCCAGGCGCAGGCAATCCCTAAAGGTGAGTTATATACACTGCTGCCGTATAGCACAGGCGGGCATAGGCATTCTCCCGGGTGATGTGTCACATTGACCATGTGAACCCTCCCATGTGCACGACCTGCTGCATGACAATGTTGGCCAAGGCCGATCGCACCAGCACTCTTCCTCCTGTCCCATCCACACACCTCTCCTGCTGCTCCCTCCCAGGCTTCTTTCAGGACTCCGATGCAGACGCACGGGCTCGCGGCCTACCCCCACCTTCGCGCAAGGCCCCCGCTGAGGAGTACGCTGACTTTGTGGCCTCCATCGCCGGTGACGTGGCGCAGGTTGATGCGCGGCTGGCGGTGGAGGAGGAGGAGGCGGCCAGGGACAGGGAGGACAGGGAGGCGTTTGAGCAGAGGTGAGGGGGGTGGCCGGCACATGGAAATTACGGTGGGGTGTTGGGGAGCATTGGCCCAACTGACCTGCACATTTTTGGTATAGTGTCCATCATATCCAGATGCGTGCTTACTCAAATGTTTCCGCCTCATTTTGAACACCATGCACCTGTGTCCGACTTGTGTTGCTGTGTGCACAGGCAGCTGCTTGCTCAGCTTGACGTGCTGAAAGGGCGCAAGCGAGGGGCTGGTAGTGAAGGGGGGGTGGGCTCGGCGGACCTGCCTCCACTGCCTGCCAAGCGGCAGCGGGTGGTGGATGTGCTGGCACAGGCGAGGCCAGAGGAGGTGGACAGCAGTGATGAGGAGGGGGGGGATGGTGTTGGGGCTGCACTGCTTGACTGGCGGGCTAAGACAGTGTAGTGTGGTGGGGACAACAAGTAGACGCAAATGCATGAGGGTAATTTTGTGGGTGTTTACTCCAGGGGGGCACCTTGCCCTACTCCCTTCAACTATTGCACACCATGGGCTTGGTGGTAGGCCTCATTTATTCAGTCAATACGGAACTTTCAACGCCCTGTGCGTGTGTTCGATTTGAATGGAATACGGGCTCCCAGGGCCCTGCCGTGCTGTCACCGGACGGCATGACTTGACGTACTTGACATTGTACCGTTTAACGTACACTGTATGTGATGCAATCCATTGAGGGCAATTGTAACGCGATTGCTGTGCTCGTGGTTGCAAGTTGTCCGGCACCGCCAGTGCCACTGCCATATGGTGCATGCTAACATCCTAGCTATAAAAAATATTGTCTAACGGTTCAATCAATTAATTAACTCAATAAATTGATTTTGTAATTCAGAAATTATGCTGATGACATTTACTTTTGAAATGGCTCATTCGCTGCGCAGCCTTTAGGCCATCAATTCCCAATGGCATGGTACCATCATGATGTGACGATCGTGCACGTGTGAATATCACAATCCCACGTCCCAATTCCCATGGCATGATTATCATAGCATAGCATATAGGGCCTAGTGGCCACGGTTCTGGACTTCCGGAGTCGCGAATCGCGAATCCATATGAGGCATCATTAGGGCCGGGCCTAATTATTAATCCTCATTTAAAGTGTAGCCATCGGAAGGCAACTTGCAGTGCCATCGGGATGACACTTTCGCATGGGGGACATGACCCTGGCTGTTCGTGCAGTCACCGTCAGTGACGGTGAACGACTGCATTGAAGGCAGGCATCCTAGTGTCTCATAAATGTGCACAGCGCGTGATCAAGATATCATCATGAGCAGTAGATACTTCTAGAGCTCTTTCAGTTAACGTTAACTTCAGTTCGATACATAAACCCGTACATGTATGTTGAACAGTGACTGAATCGATTCAGATATGATCAGGGGGGTACCGCACGTGCTGTTACTGTAATAGTGGTATCCGTGAGCCACTCAGCCTGACTCAGAGGTTTAATACGTAGGTTTGACAGACAAACTTTGAGCCTTGGGCGTCTGTATTTTTAATATATACCAGTAGCTCCATATCAACTGAAATCCATTCAGGCCGCCCGAAGCTAGCTTAACTGCAAGCTGCCCCCAATGGCATCGGGGATCCCCTTTTGACACGCCTACTCGGCTAGACTAAATAGCCTGAGCTAAATGATTGGCAATAAATCACCGTGAGTAATATCACCTCATAACTAGTATTTCCAAGGGGAGTCATTGCATGTGTCACCCTTCACTGACCTAAATGCTGACCACATGACATTCCATTTGGCAACAGTTGCTGAAATGGAAACCATACTATGGATTCCTGTCAGGCTCTGAATATGCGTTGTTACAGGAGTTGCGCTACAATTTCATTTGCTCAAGTTGATCTAGATGCAAGATCTGCCTAGATTATGTCACATTGTTTGAGATTCTGCCACTTTAATATCACCACCACCATCCTCACCATCCGCATTGCCCTCCCCACGAACTCCTCGTCGCCGCCGACGCTTGCGTTTGGCTGCCCCCTCACCCTCCTCTTCCCTCCTCACTGGTACCCCTGCCCCCTTTGTCTTTCTCTTCTTCACTGCCAGTGGGTTTGGCCCCTTGGCACGGTTGCGCCTAAGTGGCAGTCTTGCATCACGCCGCCTCTGCGCAGCAGCCTCCGCCAGGGCCTGGGCCACTGTAGCGGACCCAAGCTCGTGGCCAGACACATGCATGGCGTCATCGGTCTCCTGCGGGTGGAACGAAGGGGTTTTTGTACAGGTCATGAGCCCAAGTTGGTCTATAGGGTTTGCATTTGCCTCTGCCTTGAAAGATTGTCCCGTCACCGGCAGCAATGCCAGGCACCTGCCACTATTCAGACTCTATGAACACAGCCAGTATTACCCATGGCAGTATTCTCATTCTCACCCCACCCTCGCCGCCCATACCCCAATGGCCCTCTACCACTACCGCACACCTGCTGCGCATTCCCTTTCTGAAGCTCCGAGGGTGTTTCCAAGTGCAGGCCACTAACACTTGTCCACAGCGCGGCTCCCGCGGGCAAGGCCATGAGGCGGGTGCGCAGGGAGCGATCCTGGCTGGCCACAAACCAGTGGTCAGGGTTGGCGGCGCCTGTAGGCAGAGTAGGGGGCCCTGGTTAGCGTAGTGAAGAGGAAGCTGGAATGGTGCTGCTGTACCACAACCCAAAACCGGACGGCCATGTCACCTATTCACCGCGTTAACCCTGCACTGAGGGTCCACCACCACACATGCCCAGCCCTGGCGTCAGCAACCAGCCACACTCACCGACTTGCTCCAATAGGCAATCTGCCGCTGACACCGGCTCCTCATGGCCACACTTGTGCAGCATGTACGCCTTGCAAACGCCGCGTGTGCCTGGACAAACAGGCACAATCGGTGCATGAAAACAGCACAGGGCGTTTTGCAACGTGAGGGAAAAGCAGGTGATTAGAGCCAGGTTGCCTGAATGTACACGCTGTCACGCAACATATATTTGAAAGCCAAGGGCCTTATCACAAGGTCTGCAGTGCAGGACCAGGACACCGCCTGCCCAGCAGCCCCTAAACCCCGCCACCCCCACCTGCGTAGTCTGCCCCCAGCGCCCTCAGTTCCCGCGTTACGCAGCGCGTAGTGTACAGTTTGACGGGACCGCCCAGCAGCTTGGGCAGGGACGTCTCAGGGAGGTGCTGGCTGTCGAAGGGGAATACAGGGCAGTCAGTGTGTGCTAGTGAACGAGCGTAGTGGTACCACAAGGGTATGTCAGACAGTCCACATGTGCAGCCAGCGTGCGCTGGGTTTGCAGCTGGTGTCACTGCCTACCTGGACTGGCGAAGCGCATGCACAAAAGTGCCGTCAACGAGCACCTGGAGAGTAGGGGTTGGGGTGAGACGAAGTCAGGCAGGACTGTGCACTTCAGGCAGGGTAGGATTGACCCATGCAGGGTCACAGTGCAGAAGTCGGCTGTCAGTTGCGCTGCTGTGGTTTTGGCAGGATTGCATATGCATGCATGCATATGCGCTCCCAAACCTTGAACGGCTCCTTGAATCCGTGGTGTATCTTGTAGAACCGAACGGCGCGACGGGTGTGCTTATGCTTCTTGCGGCGCATGGCGACAGCAGCCTCCTAGGGCCAAGGCACAATAGTGGTGGCTGCTGCTGTCGTTGTGGGGTTACTCTCACAACGCCGTCACGGATACAATCGGGCTTGCTAGGGTGCGACCATTCAGCAAACGGAGCGCGTGCACGGCCTTTGGGCAGATAGCTGGTGCTGTGTTTACAAGCGTGGTGCTCCTGTCATGCTTTCTTCCTCCCTGTAACTCTGGATAGCAGTTTGAGCAGGTATGAGAGCGCCTGTTTGCGCCGGGCTTCTACTGAAGCATAACAAATGGCACGCACAAAGAAGCACCTGTCTGAGTGTGCTTTGCAACGTACCTGAGCTGTATATATTTGACGGCACGAAAAAACAAGTTCAGCACATTTAAAAATAAAAATAAACTGGCAAGGATATCTTTTATTTTTATACCGAGAAAGAGGGTTGATGGCGGTGCTGATGTCAACAATTGTGTGTCTGTTGTTCACCTTCAACAAACCTTCACTCGAAGTTACAAAAGCCCAGTGTGTTGCTGTATGTGCGTTATATATGGGTGGCCGGCAAGGCAGCCCCATGACCAGCACAGTTATTTCTCCAAAAACAGGCCACCCACAACTGAGAGAACAAATGGAGCCAACCCAATGGCGCAGTCGTACACTTGCAGGTTGGCTGCTTAGCAAGTAACGGATGCAGAAGCAAGCATCTGTTGGCAACCCTTCACTGCACCGTTTGGCCAGGACTGTATACGATTGTTTAGTGCGTTTCAAGTCAACATCTTGGGGTTACCGCCAGTTCGTGAGAAAGAATAGCAAGCCTTGCTGTACCAAAGATGTCTAGCCATGCCAGGCGTCTGCATCCCATGCGTTGCAGACATTACCGGCGCCTGTGTTCAAGCGTTGCCCAGAGCCACTGGCGCCTTTGGCGGTTGCACCTGTTCACCATGGTGCAGCGGCACCTTGTCACCAGGAGTGAACGTCCTATGCACACCCTTGGCATTGACCGTCACTGTGCGGATACAGCCACCTGATGACCCATCCCTCGCCATTGCATGTGACACTGCGCGGATGACAAACTCGCGGCACTGCTCCTCGGTCATGTCTGCCCGCCAGTTCTTGTCACAGAAGCCATAAATGTATGATGCTCCCGAGCCGCCAAGGGTGAAAGGGACCTGGAACACCACACTCATGCTCAGTACAGGCTTTGAGTGCCCTGCCATGCAACTACTGAATATGACAACTCGGCATAAAGTCAGATCCGTGCTTGCCACCTGTACAGAATGTTGTTGTGGCGAAAGTAGCAACGTATTGTGCACAGTCGCAACCTTACCCTGATCATTGTGCCTCCCAGCGGAATGCCATACACCTGCCCGCCCTCTTTGGCATCCCATCCTGCCACAATAAGCCCAGCCTGGAGCGCATTCTGCAACAGAACACGCAGTTCGCTAAGCAGTGTCCAGCCAACCAGCCGCAAACTTCAAGTGCGAAACCTAGCGGACTGAAAAAGTCAAACTACAGTACATATTGTCAACGAAAAGAAAGAAGTCGCCTATACCTTGTTATTGTAAGCGAGCTGTTGTGCCAGCTTGGCAGCAGTCTTCACCAGCACATCCTTGCCCAGCTCCATCTTGTGTTGCTCTAGAAACCACTGGACATACATGCTGATGTTCTGGGTGTCCGCAGCAGAGCCAGAGCGGCATACATATACTTTGTCAGAAAGCTGCGTGAGCTTGTCTGTGACCCTATTGGCAACATAGGTCCCAGTAGATGTGCGAGAGTCTGCTCCAAGCACCACACCTCCATCATACGAGCAGGCCATGATGGTGGTCTGCAAGCGGCACAGTCTTTGTGGGCGGCGAGAAATGAGCAGCACCTCCGTGACCACTTTACATATAACAATAGTAACTGTGTGTGCAGAAAGGGTAAAGGCCTGCCTGTGTAACTATAGGATGGCTTGTCCATGCACATAAAGATAAACCAGGCAGGCGGGCCGTGACAACAAAAACGTAATGCACTGTACCACTTACGCCCATAGACACAGGTGTAGTAAGGAAGTCCGCCGACTGCTCCGCCATGGCGATAAGCTTGTCACTGGCAAGCAGCAACCCAACTTTCAAAGGGGACGTGCACTCCTCTCCTGTTGAAGGGACCCAAACTCAATCCAAGCACAACCTGTGCACAAAAATGGTTTCTGCAAGGCCCAGCCAGCCAGCGAAGGAAGCAACGAAGTTATTGAACGATTGATGAGTTCTGGGGAAAACGGGTTATGTCGAAGTACAAACTGTTGGACTTGTTTGTAAGGGACTGTCTGCTGTTTGCTGTATTTCAAGTTTGAATTGCCGAGCGTCCACTTGCGAGTTATGCCAAAGAGTTACACACAGTCACAGCTGATGGCATCAGTTCCTATATGCATGCATGGGTGCAAGGGAGGACCATTAATGTTGGGGTCACATCCATCCGCCCCATGTATAATGCATGCGCCACTGAACCTGCACTGAATAGCCAAACGGTTAGCCAACAAAGTGCTACATACCCTGTTGCTTGACAGTGCCACCCGTGTATATTACTGGGTTGTGCTGCTTTTGCTGCTTCAAGAGTTCTGCTCCACCCAGAGTTGTGCGTATGCATGCAAACGTGATTTCCTTTCGCTAAGGGTTGCTACGGAAACCTAGCAGGATTATTTGCGAGGCAGTTGCTTTGTATACACTATATGCGGCGCACGACGGCCTCCACTATGAGTTGCATATGCATGCAAACCATTGACGTCGCCCGAGTGTACCCCTGCCTGGTCGGAGGGATGGAGCAGACTTGATACTTGCAGTACTTAGTATTTACTGTGGATATACTTCGCCCTGTCCATCATCACCAGCTTGCTGGTGAATAGGTAGTGAGCAGCAGCTAGCCACAGCACTGCAACAGATAGCCAGCCTTCAACATGTCTGGCCAGCGGGTTCCAGAGATAGAACTAAGGCATTTGCGTGATGACTACTGTGAGTTTGTTCTCAGCAATACAGACGCCAGCATGGCCAACGCTCTGCGGCGCATCATGATTGCGGAAGTGCCAACAATCGCTATAGACCTGGTGGAGATGGAGAACAACACCACTGTGCTGAACGATGAGTTCATCGCCCACCGCCTGGGACTCATCCCCCTTGTCAGCACGCGGGTCCTCGATTTTGCCTCCCCATACAATGCTGACGAGGAAAGTGTGGTGGACATTGAGTACAGCCTTGAGATCAAGTGCACATCTGATGACACCATTGATGTCACCAGCAACGACTTCCACATCGACCCAAACCAGCCTGACATTCTTCCTGTGGGCTATGGGGGAGGCGTGGACCCAGATGAGAAGGGCATCCTGATTGTGAAGATGCGCAAGGGCCAGGAGCTCAAGCTGCGTGCTCTGGCTCGACGGGGTACTGGCAAGGACCACGCTAAGTGGATACCGGTGGCAACAGCAGTGTTCCAGTACGTGCCGGAGATCACAGTCAACCAGCAGCTCATGGATAGCTTGACTGAAGCACAGAAGCTGGAATGGATTGATAGCTGTCCCACCAAGGTCTTCGAACTGGACAGGATCACTGGAGAGGTAAGTGCAGAAATGGTCGTGGTGCAGGCACTGCTGTTATTTGCCTGCTGCAAACTCTTCTGGTGTGTTGCAAATGAGTCAGTCCTTTGGTGTTTACTCAGGTGAAGGTGAAGAACCCTGAGGCCTACGCGTACGATGAGGAGGTGGTGCAGAAGGCGGAGGAGATGGGCAAGCCTGGGCTGGTGGACATACAGCAGAAGCAGGTGGGTAGGACTTGTTCTCATTGTGGCTTAACTTGTTGCATGCAGCAAAAAGTGTAAAGCTATGCTTGGCACTGGGCTTACAGCATGAAATGGCATGTGCGCAACATTGGTCCACAGGGCGTGACCAACACCAACTTGTCGCTGTTCAGGACATGTTCATTTTCAAGGTGGAGGGGACTGGGCAGCTACCTGTGCGGATTGTCATTGAGTGGGCTTTGAACATCCTCCAGTCCAAACTGAACGAGTTGCAAGTTGCGTTAAACTCCAGCGGTGGGCCCGACGTGGACATGAGCAACGCATTCCAAGGGCAATAATGACCATGAGCGGCCGGGGGCGTGCACCGGATCATGGAACAGTCCCTGAGAGTATGGAGGGTGATGGGTAGTATTGCTGGAGACAACTGTTTGCATAAACAAAGCTTGATGTATGGCAGCTGGTGTGTGGTGTCAGCAGTTTACAGACAGAGTACACAGTCTGCCCCCGAGGTCACTGGCCAAGCGGGTTTGGCTTGGACTTGTTCAGGGCGCTCCAATGAGTTCAATCTCACACTGTAGGTTGATCTCCTCAAATTGTTTACCAAATCATTGGCTGCCTTTTGAAGCGTGCTGATGTCTGACTTCGAAGTATTGTTGCCTATTTGAACAACACTGACTTCAGTTTATAGCTAGTGTGGCAACGTCAACGCTCTGCCCAACCAGCGCCTGCATGCCCTTCTAGTTTGGCTGATCGTGACCAATATAGGTGTCATACATGGAAGCATGAGTTAACAGATTTCTTTGGCCAGCTACCGCCTGATGGTCGCCAAGCTGCAACACTGTGTTTGCAAGAATGCTAGCGTGAACTTCGAGCGCTTAAATAGCTTAAATAGCAAAGCATGCATATCTTATAGCAAGCTTGTGCCACAGGCCCTGTGCCTCAGGCCCTGTCCGACACCACTAGCACAGTCTCCAGTCTGGGGTGAGCCACGGTGCTCACAGTGAGCCTCACCCTAAACCCTACACACTCCCCAGCCAAACCCTAGCAATGCTTGTCCGGAAGTTCCTCGCGACACTTTTATTCTCAGGCTCTTGTTGCCGGCAGTCTGTTTCAGTCAAACGTTGGTGAAGTGGCCCGTACCAGTTGCTTGTACAAGCGTCCCACGAACGTTCCGTTGCGTGCAACCCCCCGGTGTACTACAGAGTCTGGGGCTGGGCGGCATGCACATGCATGCATATGTGCGCCGAGTATTGTTCCTGCATCTGGGCGCCGCGCAACCTCAAGACGGATACAGTCAATATCGGGCCAAGGTGGCTGCGCCATCAGCATCATAGTAAACCTACGAGCCTCGTATGAGCGTCCCCCGTCTAGCCACTGACACACCGGGGCAAAGGCAGGTATAACTAACAAAAGCAAACGTAAGTAGCATCTACCATCGTTAGTTTGAGCTACTGCGATATGTTGGCTTGGGTGGGTTGATAAGCCTTTGCCGCCGTTTGATTTGCCAGGGCAAGTACCAGCAAGGCCTGCCTGCTTGCAGCTGCCAGCCCAAATGTTTACCAAACTCTGCCTTGCAACCCAACACGCTTTTTTCTTCTATCTGAGAAGTACAAGGTGCTGGTTATCGGTTATTCATGGCCAAGGGCTAGCCCTGTGTCACAGCAGCTGCTGTGCCCTGTGCGCACTCCTGAAAGTGTTGCAGCTTCTCCTGAAAACCGCATTTGGCCATCAGGGCTAAAGTGTTGCACTTGTTCCACGTTACACAGTTGGCTGTTTGCAGGCCAATGAGCAAGTACACAGTAGCAGCTAATAAGAGCCGGGAGAAAGCCATTGGGGCAAGTTCATTGCTAGCCTAAGCTTCTGCAGCGGCCTTGAATAATCAGCACCTGTCAATTCAGCAACCAGCTTAGTGCATACGAACCTGCCCTGTCACAAGTGGGCTAGCCATGAAGCCGCGGTCACCCGCCAACCACCAGGCCTCCCCACCCGTCATCCACAGCGTGCGCAGCCACTCCGCCCCGCTGCTGAGTGTTTCCCCTTTGCCCCGCTGGGACCTTGGCCGCTGGATCCTTCTGGCTGTGGGCGCTGTGATCCTGGTGAACGTGTACCTGCTGTGCGGCCATGCGTCCTGGCTCACGCGCCTGGACAGCGCAGCCACGTCGCGCAGGGACCTCATGACGCAGGCAGGGGCCAGGGCAAAGGTAGGGACAGGGCAGGGGTGCAGCTTGCCATTGCCTTGACAAAGCACTGGTAGTATTTGAAGGTGCACATGATGTGCTGGGTATGGTTGAGCGCTGGGCTGGCTCTATCATTCACTGGCTTAGAATCGATGTCACCTGCAAGGTTTCTAGGCAGAGGTTTCACGTCAAGCATGGGGATGCTTGTGGGCAGGCAGCTCAGAGGGCATGGTTACGGTTGCAGGCATGATCAGGCAATGCACCACTGCGTTGCCAGCCCCACCCACCTGCATCTTCCCTGTCTGCAGGTGGCTGACACCTTCAGCCAAGGCAGCGACACTTTCACGGACAGCGCAAAGCGCATCACAGCGGCAGCCAACCGCATGACCACAGTCACCCAGGATCTACCTTTTTCAAGCAGTGAGGTGAGTGAGAGGGAGAGGCAAACACATCGGCAGCTAGGGGGTTGTTATTGTTGACTGGGAATAGAATCCATGGTGCTGCACCTACTACATGCTCTTAGATGGATTTCTTTCTACATATTTTGCTGCCTGGTCCCCTCTCCTAGCCTGCCCTGTCCCTCACTGTCCGCCTGTGCTCCGCCAGGTGCGCATCAACCAGGCCACAGAGCAGCTCCAGCGGCTGCAGCAGGGTGTGGTCAAGGTGCAGGCGCAGGCGCAGGGGCAGGCGCAGGCCAGGCGGTTTGGAGACTTTGGCGACATGGTGACAGATTGCCATGTGCGGCCGCACCACGAGTATGACGGGGAGCTGGTCACGTGGGGGGAGCATAACCTAAAGGTGGGGAGGGGCAGCTGTGGGCGAGATGGTCCAAAAGGCAAAAAGTATTTTCAGAAATCCGTGAGCATCTTTGGCCAATGCCTTTCGTTCTTGCAATGCATGGGCGTCATGGGTCTAGTCATGCTCGCTTATTTGCAAACAACTAATGTGGGACCTGGCATGCATGGACCATCACGCGTGCCTGCCATGCGGTAGGTCTGGCACCGCCAACATTGTTTGAATCGGCGCAGGACACCTTTGGGGACTGTTGCGTCTCCTGCCAGACAACACACGGCTGCAATGTGTGGGTGTGGTGCGGCGAGAAAGACGGGTGCGGGCCGCAGCGCGGGTATCGGGAGTGCTGGCTCAAGCGCCAAAAGGAGCTCAATCCGCTGGAACCAATGGGGTCGCGGGGCAACTGTGAGTAGTGCATGCAGCAGGGGGTGGGGGCAGGCAGTAATGGTCTGTCACACGAGTGCCCCACAATGATTTGCATATGTGTGTTGCCGCGTGAATGTGCCTTGCATTGAAAAGACATTACCACAGCATTTCCTTGCTTGACATGGCCCATGGCCAGTGAGTCCTAATGGATGCATGCCCTTGGCTCCACATTGGCTCTTCCCTTGCTCCCACACAGACGTCAAATGGACCTCTGGCGCGCTGTACTCGGAGGAGGAGGAGCAAGGGGCCAGGGCGCGGGTGGAGGCAGTAAAGAATGCGGAGCGGCTGCGCCTGGAGCGGCTGCGCGGCAACGAGTCGCTCCCCTTGGTGTACCTGGACATTGACATTTTGGGCGAGAAAGTAGGCCGCATGGAGTTTGTGCTTTTCATGGATGTGGCGCCTAGAGCTGCTGAGAATTTCCGGTCCCTGTGCACTGGGGAGAGGGGTAGCGTACCCATGACGCCCTACAATGGCAAGCCCAGAGAAGGCCAAGGCAGGGCGCTGCACTTCAAGGTACGCAGCATCACTGATTGCATCCCAGCTTGGCTGGTGGTAGTTGCATGTCCTGCCGTCCTTACCACTGTGGGGTAGTTTAAAATGTTCAGGAGCAAGATATCGAGTTTGTGCCCTTTTTTATTCAGGGCACCTACTTCTACCGTATCATCGACCGCTTCATTGACCAGACTGGGATTGACACGGAGAGCGTGTATGGAGGCATGTTCAAGGACGACAAGGGGGGTGTGGAGCTCAAACATGACAGGGGGGGCCTGCTGTCCATGGCAAATATGGGCCCTGATACCAACACAGCGCACTTCTCAATAATGATAGCCCCGGCGCCTCACCTTAACACACACTACACTATCTTTGGGGAGTGTGTTGCCGGATTTGACATTGCATTGCGGATCAATGCGTTTTCCCAAGGCAAGCCCGATAATACTGCCGGTCGAGAGGTGGGAGCACGCATTTGGGACTCTGGGGAAATACGCCGTGGGTTGATCACATACACGGGTGGCAATGGCTTTGACGAATGAAGCATTCAAGTTGTTTGTCTTGCCTGGGGCAATTCAGTACTTGCACAATATATTATTAAATTATGTCAGAACGAAAGAAAGAAAGGAAACGCCCACAGTGGCATGCCATGCCCACAGTGGCATGTATGACATTTTGCAAAATGATAATATATTATAATATTAGTACGTGATGCCTGCCGGCTTGTGTGCAGACGACGTCTTGTATGTCGACATTATGATTTAACTAGCCTAAGGACACTTTGTTTCCAGTTTAGCCGCGGTTGCATCACGTCACTTCACGGCGTGGTACAAATTGGCTTAAGGGTTGGGTTTAGGGTTTAGGGTTTAGGGTTTAGGGTTTTAGGGTTTTAGGTTTAGGGTTTTAGGGTTTAGGGTTTAGGGTTTAGGGTTTAGGGTTTAGGGTTTAGGGTTTAGGGTTTAGGGTTTAGGGTTTAGGGTTT